>JAPYYX010003439.1:0-28616 GCA_030522605.1 Cremastinae sp. B BG-2022a | reverse complement strand
AATCGTTGGAGTTGACTATCGACATTAAATTTTCAGCTCAAATTTTTTTATATTGCAGCCTTTACATATCTAAAGAAATCCTGAAATTTGGAGAATGGTTTTTATTTGATTTTTCGAAAATGTGAATTTTTAAAAAATTTTACTTTTTATTTTTGTATTTATATTTGAAAAAACGAAAAACACCATTCTGAAAATTTCAGGGTTTCTTCAGATGTGTGACAGGTGGATTACAAAAATATTTGAGCCCAAAATTTAATGTCGATAGTCCATTTCGATGACGTTGAAAAACTAAAAATTTTGTAAATTTGGCATGTCTCAATTTTTTCTTTTCGAAATATATTTTTTTTGATAGCTCAAAATATTCCCTTTAAAGATTCTTTTTTGTAACTACAATAGTTTCCGAGGTATCCAGAAAATAAATTTGAAAAATAGAAAAAACAGTGAAATTTTAAGTTTCAAACAATGTTTGAAAATTTTTTGTTAATTTCTCTCCCTTGGTAGAACTTTATTTTATGATGAACGAAAACTTCCCACCAAATTTCATCTAAATTGAAAAGGTTCGATTTCAACCATTTGTCGAATTGATATGGAATTACCCACATATTAATTGCATTTTTCATGTAAATGACCAAGTAATGCATATTCAAGCTCACCCTTTCTGCAAGCCAAAGTTCCGAATGATCTTACTTATTTTGATGTAGTTCAATGGTTCAAACTTCGATTCAACTACATTGTGGTTACACATCTGAGATACGTATTACAGCATGCATGGAAACGACTCGTTCAGGAAACATTGTCGGCAAGAATTCAAACTTCGATTCAACTACATTGTGGTTACACATCTGAGATACGTATTACAGCATGCGTGGAAACAGACTCGTTCAGGAAACATTGTCGGCAAGAATCGTCGATGTAATCCGGAGGCGAATTGTTTCTAATTAAAAAAAATAAATACATCATTCTTTTAAGATTTTTCTATCTAAAAAAATTGGTTTTGTGAGGAAGGAGAAACGGCAATTAACTCCTTGATGAGATTCATCCAATCCAAATCCACGGCAGTGTATTCAAAATTAATGATCTACATAATAACATTACAATCTTTTTAAATGCTGATATTACAACTTATATTGAAAGTAGACTTACACTTGTTCCTATTTTTACGTTACGTTAAAGGTAAAAAAGCTCACTGTCGTAAGTGTCACGAAAAATCGATAGTGGCAAATCCATTTAACGGTTTTCATTCAATTCCGGTTGAAGCAGCCAGAGCTTAGAGTCAAGAACGAGAGCGACACTTGCTATCACCTCTCGCCGCAAGGATTTTCTTCACATTGTCACTGCGAAGCTCTAACTAGCTACGGTTCGTTATTAAACGGAGCTGTGCGCGTACTGAAGACAACAGACAGATGAGGGAGAGAGTCCTTACAGGAGTGACAGAAGCGAAAATCTCTCGTCGAAGATCCTCTCGCCAGAAGACTTATCCTCCAGCGGGAGTTGAGTAAATCCTTACAAACGAGAACAATTCGCATTGATAACGAGTCACTTTATTTTGTTGAGGACTCGGAGTGTGTGTTTTCTGAAATTCCTTCCCCTCGAAGTTATGTCATCACCGCAGTTCGAACAATATATCATTGTGAATCATTTTTTACCTAAAGCTGTTAACGTTACGGAATGATTAACGAGAGCAGGAGATGGAAGAATACAAGATTAAACATGGTAAACGAGAGCGTCAGGGGTGCGTAAGCTGCGAGACTATTTAAAGTGAGTTTCAAAGACTCACTCGGTTGTCAATCTCCCATATCGTCTTGCGTTCCTTCACCGTTATTTTGAGGATAAATTTCCTACGCTCCGTGAATCGTCTGCGAGAGCAACGTCAATGTTACAACGACGTCCCGGGCTCCAGCGTCTCGCAATGAGATCCATCCTACGTCCTTCTCATTCCTGCAGCAATTCGTCCTCTATTCTTACATGTTCGTATTCACGAATCCATCTCACGTTTCGCGTCTTGTTGTTGTCGTTTTCGTCGCTCATCGACCTCCTTCTCTTCGTTAACATTGTTGAACTCGAAACGCCGTCTTCTATTCGCCAGCACGTCCATGTACCTTCTCTCGTTGCAGTTTCGTCACCGAGTGTTTATTTAGCCTAACACTTAGTATCGCTTTCTCTCTCGTGCCTTTTGGTGCACCACTTGGCTCGTGTTTACACTCGAATAGTTACGATACTCGTCGACGACTCCGTGCTTGAGACGAACAAAATGGATGGTTGAACGTGGATTTGCGAGAAAGCTCTTTGGTGCATCTAATTCTTGTGATAAAAAATTTTGTGGTTAGCTTTCATATAGAATATATTTACATAAAAAATCATGATACTAAGTGATGAGCGTTGATATATTAACAAATTGTGCAATGTGACTTCAAGTGCCAGATTTCTTGGTTTTTAATTTATTTTTAATTTATTGAACAAATTAAAAATAATTGAGCAATTCAATGGTTCGAATGCTTTGTCGAACTTTGGTGATTACGGATTCAAATATTGAAAAAGTGAAATACTTCCAAAAAATATTCTTTACAAATTTGGTGCATGAACGTTGATCTTGGTTGGAAAATTTTTGAACTACTTTCCGTAGCCTCTAATTAAAATTTTCTGTAACAAATCAGGTTTATTTGGTCTTCATAGATGAAAGAAAAATATATTATTTTTCTGCTTTTTCCGGGACCCTCGAGAACCCTCGTTCGGTGTACAACACTTCAGGGAAGTTTTACTTGATCTGCATATGAACTTTACTCGTTTACTCAGAATGCGATATTCATTTCTCGACCGTCATACACGCGCTTGGTAATTCAAGCACGCGAATAGCAAAACAATTATTAGATTTGCACATGAAAGCTTGGCAAAGGGGCACTTTGTTTTCGAGAGACACATAAAACAAAAGGAACTTGGTGAGCTCGATGCTCGATCAATTATTACCGACAGTTTCGTGAACACAAGAGTTCGAATGGTCGCACGAAATAGTGACAAAGCATTTGTACACCTGTAAACTTCCCTCGAGGTTTAAAAACCGTGATCGATGAAGAGAAGTTTAATATATATTCGCAGAAGTTGGACAGCGATTGAGAACGACAATTTTATTCGCATATTTGTAATGTAATTTCTTTTATTAGGAGTACTGCAAAAAAAGATTTTTAGCCTGAAGATACATTAAAATTTTCAAATTCTTTCTTAATTATCTGGACTTACATAAAAACTTTTTTAGATTAAGGGGTTACATCCAGTCGTCGGCTGAAAAAAAAGTCGAGTTTTTGTGAATTTTTTTTGGGAAAACGACTGCAGGTTTCGCTCTGTATTTTGCTTCATAATGAAAAGTATATTTTAAAGTATGTTTCATAATTTTTGTATTATAAACCCTTCAAGGGTTTACGTCTAGTCAGAATTTTTTCGAAACAACTCACTAAATATCAGTGCATGACCACGATATCTCAAAAACGAGTCGATCGATTTACTTGACCTTTTGCATACTTTTTTTTAATATCAAAACGCAGTCCTTGATCGAAGGGGTCTGTTTTTCGATGCATAGTTTGAAGTGATTTTTTCGAAGAAATTTAGACTTTCACTTTCAACCGCCGACCATTTTTTCAAAAATTAATATTTTATCAAATCCTTCGATCAAAGACTGGATAATTCGATACAAATACTTAATCTATTTGGTTTTTTATTTCTGGGGATCGGTGTAGAAGTTATAGTGGTCACCATGGAAGGCCTTCTTCTGGACAGTGGTCCGTAAAATATATTATATCTGCTCCATTTGTAATTTTTTTAGACTACAAAAATTATAAAACATAGTAAACAATATCCCCTTCACTATGGAAAAAGTAACAGTTCGAAAGTTGCAATCATTTTTCCAAAAAAAAAAATTTTTTCAAACCTGCTTTTTTCGGCTGATGACTAGATGTAACCCCTTAAATAAATAAATAATTCGAACAATTAATTTTTAAAACCACTTCGGATGATTTGCTTCTTTTCTTCTTCAAAATATTTATGCGAAATTTGGCGTGTTTAAAGAGACATCGCGGTGCGGAAATTCGAATCGATTTTCCCGCTGGTACTTTTGTCACGAGCTCTTTTCCTCCCTCTGGCTTTCTCATGGAGAACACCACGGTGAGGCACGACGACTGCTTGTTATACATAGGTAGACCGAAAACTCCGCTGGCACTGAGAATTTCCTCGTACAGCGAAGAAACCTCCGGGGAATCCGACGATGAGTAATAACCCCTACGAGGCTGCCCACCCTTGCTTTTTCTCCTAGGCGTCTCCTTCCGCAAGTGCGGGGTTTACGACAGTCGCGGATTTTCACTCCATCTCTTTCCCTTTTCCTCTTTCTGTCCCACTGAAAACTCGGCCTGACGTTCTCATTTTTTTGTAGAACCTGATTTGCACTTGCCAGCATGCTATTAGAGGGAAAATCGGGGCTTAAAACAAGTTCCGAGTATCTCTTCGATCATTCATTAACGTCTCGCAGGAGAGGTTGAAAATTCTGAGGGATTCTTAACGTCGCAAAGCCGCTTCAGTTCTACAGTAGCATTCGGCCAATTAACAGAATTTATTTGATCCGCTGAAACTAAATGAATCGCTGCTCGTCAAAGCGAATAACGTCAGTTTCACCCTTTTTTTCGAAGCGGAGCTCCACTTCTTTTTCTGTTCCAACTTGAATAAGGACTCTGTAACGAATACTGCAAAAGGTTTTCAAGATGCCGTCTCTCTGTACTGAGTATACGGAAAAATTCTTTCACGCTCTCCCTTGAATAAGAGAAAAATTCTAGGTCGCTACTCCGCTTCCAGCTCACTTATTCTTATTGCTTTTTTTACTCACATCTGTATGATTTTACCTACATCTGCGAATACTTGGTGAAATTTTCAACCTCTGATACGCATGCGATTGCCGAATTCCAATATTGCGGATATCCAAATAAAAACTAAAAAAATGTTTAGAGAATCCTATGCAAAATTTACATGCATTTGCTCTTTTATATTTTTAAATTAATATTTTTATTCCTTATTCTACGATTTACTTTTTCGATGTGTCGTTTCCGATATGGAAAAATTTCGTCAACCAAAAATTTGAAAAATTCTAGTAAAAATTTCCTAAAGCTAAATAAAAAATTGACAAACTTTGAGACGAGAACGAAGTTTCTTGCAGTGCATTTTGTACGGCTTATTATTTTTCACGATTTACTTGTTCGATGTGTCGTTTCCAATATTGAAAAATTTCGCCAACGAAAAATTTGAAAAATTCCAGTAAAAATTTCCTAAAGCTAAATAAAAAATTGACAAATTTTGAGACGAGAGAAAGAAGTTTCTTGCAGTGCATTTTGTAAGGCTTATTATTTTTCACGATTTACTTTTTCGATGTGTCGTTTCCAATATGGAAAAATTTCGCCAACCAAAAATTTGAAAAATTCCAGTAAAAATTTTCTAAAGCTAAATAAAAAATTGACAAACATTGAGACGAGAAAGAATTCTTGCAGTGCATTTTGTACGGCTTATTATTTTTCACGATTTACTTTTTCGATGTGTCGTTTCCAATATGGAAAAATTTTGCCAACGAAAAATTTGAAAAATTCCAGTAAACATTTCCTAAAGCTAAATAAAAAATTGACAAACTTTGAGACGAGAAAGAAGTTTCTTGCAGTGCATTTTGTACGGTTTATTATTTTTCACGATTTACTTTTTCAATGTGTCGTATCCAATATGGAAAAATTTCGCCCACCAAAAATTTGAAAAATTCCAGTAAAAATTTCCTAAAGCCAAAGAAAAAATTGACAAACTTTGAGACGAGAGAAAGAAGTTTCTTGCAGTGCATTTTGTAGAGCTTATTATTTTTCACGATTTACTTTTTCGATGTGTCGTTTCCAATATGGAAAAATTTCGCCAACCAAAAATTTGAAAAATTTCAGTAAAAATTTCCTAAAGCTAAATAAAAAATTGACAAACTTTGAGCCGAGAGAAAGAAGTTCTTGCAGTGCATTTTGTAAGGTTTATTATTTTTCACGATTTACTTTTTCGATGTGTCGTTTCCAATATGGAAAAATTTCGCCAACGAAAAATTTGAAAAATTCCCGTAAAAATTTCCTAAAGCTAAATAAAAAATTGACAAACTTTGAGACGAGAGAAAGAAGTTTCTTACAGTGCATTTTGTACGGCTTATTATTTTTCAAGAGATTTTTTCCGGATTCCTTCCGTGACCCGAAATTTCCATCCGGTAGTGCATATGAAAGGGAGGAATGTTCTTCGGAAATACGTAAGATTGCGTATGAAAGTACGACCGAAGGCGAAAGACTTCTCGACAGAGTGGTGTAATACTCAAACCCTCGGCGTGGAGACGAGCGATCGGGAGAGCGAGAGAGGGAATACGAAAGATGAGGAAAGGGCGCCGAGAGTGGAAGATGAAGAGAACGAACTGCGTATAAAAATTGCGTAGAGACCTTCAGATCTGCGTTTTTACAAAAAGATACATCACGTCTTTTCCTTTCGTCTCGACAATATATTTCTCTGTAATATTATCCGGAGTGAGAGGAAGACTGCGCGCGCGGAGCAATGCTTTGCTTTTTTCTGCTCCGAAAAGTAGCGTGAGGTTAGAAAAACGTATATAAATATACCCTCATGATGAATCTTCAGTCAGAGGAAGAGTCTATGCTCGCGCAAGGAGAAACGTCCTTCACATCTCTTTTCGTGTCCCGAAAGTTCATAAAAATTTCACGAAAGAAGTGGAATAGAATATTCGCGGAATTTCGTTCCTGTACTCACATTTTTCATGATTTTTTTTCGTCATATATATAATTTTGACGATATGATACGTCCTTTGGTCGTGACATTTTGACTCCGGCGATGATATTTTATCTCGAGTTCCACATCACGATTTTTCCTGGACGAGATATGCGCGTCAATTTTCCTCCTAAAATCTCCGGGGCGTGCTTGACGCGCGATCAACTTTTTACGATGGTCGCTGGCGCGTAAGCTGAGAAAGGACCGCTCTCGACGTCCTTACAGGGCTTGCGAGGGTAATGAAGTCAAAAGTGACGCAACCAGGGGGCGCGCACCGAGGTAAACTGTTTTCCCACGTCACTCCTGGTACCTGTAACTCACGGAAAAAAGAGCAGCAGGAAGAGAAAAGCGTGGGAGATAAAATGTAGGAGGAAGCGAATATTTCGTTTTTCGCCTCGGTCTATCTCACGTTTTTTCCTCGGGGCGAAAAAAAATGGCGAGGAGGGAGGGAGGAAAAAAGCTCGTGGCCTCGTTGTATTATGAAAAATCGCCTCGAAAAACTTGAGAAGTTCACGAGATTCGCAGGGACAGCCGGTTCTATAAACATGAGCGTCCAACGGCGAGCGTTCATCCGTGTTTTATATCCAGACAGGCGGAAGAACGACTCGAAAATCGAGAATAAGAGGAACGGAACGAGATGGAGCGCCAGCGTATAAGAAAGAACGAGCTGGAGGATGATAAAAAGACGCGAGAGCGCGGAAGGGGAGTGAAAAAAAAGGAGGTGAGGAAAGGAAGAGCGAGAATACCATCAGAGGATGGACGCAGACGTTTCTCTCTTCCGGACGGATGCCTCTGCCGGAAAGCGAGCCATGTAGAGACCCCGACGTCGCTCTTTCTCTTTCCTCTCACGTCCATCTTGGATATTATTTTCACTCCGCATTTTTCGCTAACGTCTCTTTATTTTTCATCTCTCCCTTTTTTCCGGCCTCCTTTCCTCCCCTGCGATGTATCGTTGCGAATCTACATTCGAAACCATCAGACCCGGATGCACGCGCGTTCGAGAGAGCGGAGCTTTTTTTTTCTCTCTCGCTCCGTAATCTTCCGTGGAGCGGGAGTTCGCGGGGGAAAAAAATATACGAACGGTAATAAAATATCCATTCGGAAAATTCGAAAAAAAAAAGAGCGAATCCGAGACGGGTGAAAAGCAGGGATTTCGAAGTTGCATAAAATACTCGAGATAAAAGAATTTCCCTCGTTTATCGAAGCGATTGTGTGTGTTTTTGTTTTCCGCTTTCTTGCGCCCTCTTCGCGCGCTCCATCGAGTGTGTAACTTTTTTTTTCTCGCCCGTTTTCTGTGTTCTCCCTCGTAAATCGTGGGATGAAAAAAGCGTTGGATATTATTATAAAATGCGTCAGCCCTTTCCCTTCGCTCGGGCGTATCGCTGAACTGCAGCGGAACGATGCGTCAGGCTCACGTGTGCTCGCCGCGCGCCAGAGAGTCCGCGCTTTCTCTCTCCGTTCTAATGCATTCGGGACTTGGGAAAATTGGCGCATCCGTGTGCGTGCTCGACGGCAATGTATTCCCCATCGGGGCAGTTCCGAAAAAGCCGCTCGAATGGTTTAACGCGTGCTAAAATCGACCAAGAGGAATTAAACGAGCACTCGAAATCACTCTCGCATTTTATATATGCTATTACTCGTATTCCCTCTCTCTGCGTTTGCGCCGCGCGTATATACGCGATACCCCCATTTTCTATGTCTCTCTGGCCCGCTTTATCGTCCTGTATAATTTTGTGCTCCAGTCCCGTTTATCTAACGATTTTACGAATTGAACGAAAATACTGTAAGCCGCGATATCTGCGTATAATGAGCGACGATTAGAGAGTGCGCAGCCGGAAATACGCGCGCAACGATTCTTAAATCGAATTGCGAAACGTGATAAGGGCATCGGTGAATGAAATTATTATGCTGCGTAATAATAACCTATCAGATCATATTCTGGATAGGTAAACGATATTCGAACATTATTTTGAATTGATGGAAAAAATTTGACAATGAATACGCAATAATCGGAAAATTAAAATATTTTTAAAAATTTGCCACTTTTTCGTAATATTTTTCAGATTTTTTTTTTCAATTACTAAATATAGAAAAATTTAAAGTATAATAACAAGAAAGAGATGGATATTAATTTATCAAATATCTTGAGAATGAGCGATGAACAAATTGACATTGATTCGATCTCATCTGAAAAAAAGTTCAAAATTTAATAAAACTTAATTTTTAGATACACCAAAGTAACAACGCATCCCAATATTTGAAAAAAAAACGATACCGATACGAAAATAGCTCGAGCCTTTGTTTTTTTTATCAATCATCAATTAAATTTCAAATATCAGCACACGATCGATTTTAATTTATTTATTTTTTCATCCAATTCAATAAAAACGATACATCCAGCCACCGTTGCATACTTGTGACCGGATTTTGGAAAAATCGACGAACTGGTCACCTGTTTAATGAAAACTTAAAGGGGAGGAGATCAGAAAAAAGACCACAAAGACCGAGTTCGGAACGTGCGAGGGTCGACCTCACACACGTCGAGTCTTTTCGGTGTCGCGAAACTTGCCTCTCGTTTTTCCCCTCTCTCTCTCTCTCTCTCTCTCTCTCTCTCTCTCTCTCTCTCTCTCTCTCTCTCTCTCTCTCTCTCTCTCTCTCTCTCTCTCTCCTCAGCGACGATGAGGTGAACGGTGGAGCGATTAAAGGGAAAAACAAGAGGCAAGAAAATTGCATTTTCCTTCGTCGTTTCGTGAGAGGCGGCAGAGCGAGACGGGTATACATTTCCTTCTCGCGATAGCGTTGTCGTTCTTCTCTACTTCTTGGTCTCCCTCTCATCTCATCTCTCTCTCTTTTCCTCACTGTGTCTCGTCTATATCTCTCTCTCTCTTTTCCTCACTGTGACTCGCCTATATGTATATATATAGCTCCGTGTATGCTGTATTCCGAAGTAATCCTCTTTTCCCTCGAACTAATGGAAAGCAAGGCAGCCACGCAAAGACCTTGTCTAGGAGGCTTGTACGCCGGGCGAAATAGATGGAAAAAAGAAAAACGATCGGGCGAGAAGCAAAGAAAGATCTTGAAACGCCATCTTGAACGTTACCGTGCGATTTTCTCTCACTCTCGGATTCATTGTCACTTTTTTCTTCCCTTCCACTCCATCTTCCTTGTTCTTCTGTTTCTTTTTCACTGCATTATTTTATCCTCGTTCTTAACCTTTTTCGTTTTCATAAATAAATAGCCTATACTTTATTAATATGGTAAAAAAATGATTTAATATCGTATAAATTTCCAGTAACATTTTCATCAATTATTGATTGCAACAAAATAAATTTTCATACTCACGAGATTAATGCATGAGTGATGTTAAATTATAAATCCACAGATACTTGGTTAAGAATTTTAAATTATTAATTTTTCGATTTCAATTAATTAAAGTTAATCACTATCAAACGTCGGTCGGACTCGTGCTGATGATCTATCTAATATTCAAAGGGGTTGGGTGAGAAGATCCAATTTCATCTAAATATACGGATGGAAAAAAAATAAGAGAAAAAATGAAATAATTTCTCTGGGTATGCGAGAGGTTCCAGTTTTTATCTCTAATGAAATGCGAAGTTTAATTAGTACGGGATTACTAGACTTCGGGAATGAAGAGAGCGTTAATTAATCTTACATTTTACGCTCGTGAACATAAACTCAGGGATAAAAAAACGTTTATAATACGCGCTTGACAGTTTACGAAAAACAAAAAATAGATGAGATAAAAACGCGATGCATCGTGTACCAAAAAAAATATTTTTAGCGAGATGAAATTTATTTTAATAAATCCCCTAATGTAATTATTTACGGATGAAATGAATGGGCAACTAGATCAGAATCGCTCGCGAGCGAAATTATTTGAAAAGCATTTAAAAGAGAAATAATCTAGGCACAATACATTTTATTCCTCGGTACATCGCCATTGATGAATCGCAAAACATGATAATCGATAACGTTTATTGAATACCTAATGCGCCGATTGAATTTTCCACCCCTACGATATTCAGCTTAATAATTTTTCCGTTCATAACTCCAACACAAGTGTACATATAATTCAATCTCTGTACCTGGAGTTATATTTTTATTTTACTCTACGCAGTTTTTTTCCTCGATGATTGAACAAACTTCGAGTTCTTTTTCATCTTCACGTTTTTTTTGTTTCTCCTCGTGAATTCGAACAAAAGCCTCTCGCACGTGCAGGAAAAATGAGAGAAAATGGGTCAGCTGTATATTATGAACTATTCAAGACTGAAAAGCTTTCACTTCGTATTCCTGGTATAATCATTTTTATCATCGATACGTCTGGAAAAGGTCTGGACGTGTACTGCAAACAATACACTCGCCGCTCCCTCTCTTCCTTCCGGTTCTTCGTTCCGTTCATGTGTTATTGTCATTCTCGATTCGTACGCCGAGCTGTCATTCCACTGCCGTGCAAATAAGTGGCACACGCGGACCGTCTCGCTGCCACTTTTTCTCTCCCTTTTCATTCTCACGCACACACACAGCCGGGGCATTGTGCTTATAAAAATTCATGTACCTCTTAGCGCTCATTACGTGCGAGGGTGAAATGAAAAAGGCTCAAAGTCGGAAATGGAGTGAAGAAGGAAGCCGCGACCTCTCCATCGGGCCTCTTACCACGCTAATCGTCGAAGTAGGCGAATAATTAATTTCTCGTTGACTTGAACAGTCCGTTTACAAGTTGAAGAAAAAAATGGGAAAAGAGAGAGAGGACGAGAGAGAAAAGGAAGAGGACAGGAGATACGAGGGGAAGAAGAAAAAAATTGAGAAGCCGCGTTCATAGTGAAAATCTCTTCATTTTATTTTCTCTCTCCATGAATCCCTCTCGCAGTTGCCCACTCTCGCTGTATACACATATTTCTTTATTCCACTCTTTTCCATTCGTTAGCGAAACTAAGTCAGTGAGAATCTCGAGCTTGCTTACTCGGAACGAATTGCCCTCCGGATATTAAATTTTTTTTAACATCCAGAGTATAATCCACTGTTCAACATCTTCACAGAAACGAAAAAAAAAAACAGGTTAAAAAGATTATTGCTCTCGTTAAGAAACATTTTTCGTCTTATTTCACGGGGATGTTCGAATTCACGCGTGCATTATTAGTTTCCCGATGATCTCCCGGTCGAAAACAGAAATTTCATTTGGCAAGAATTCAAACAAAAAGCTCTCGGAACGAGAGAACGGAACAAGCGAAAAAGTTGGCAATCTTGATAGCGAAATTATGAAAAAGTAACATCCGCAGTGTGCGTAATGCACAGGGGAAATGTAAATATATAGGCCATAATCGGGATTTATAATCGTGGTAAATCGTAGATCAGGCAAACAAGGGAGGGAAGAAACGAGACGGAGAGCGAGATGCTTATCGTTCTGGTCATTTAATGCCGGTAAGGGGGTTGGCCGTTTGCATATCTCGCAACGTTCCCGAGCGAGCGAGAGAGCAAGACGCATATAAATGTGGTATTGCATGCATATCTCGCGCGGGTATTTTCCCGTTGGGATAGTATCGAACGCGAATTTCACGTCCGCCGGGCGCAAAGCAAAAATTGGAGGGAGAAAAGGAGAGGATGCGTCAAGCGGCTTTGACGTTCGGTATACGTCGTGAGCCCGTCACGATACCGATGGAATGATATCAAACACTGACCTGCTCACTGTGTTTTGATGCGGGGGCGCCGGCTTCGATCGATTCTCCCATTCTTGCTGTCCCGCTTTCGCCCTCTATCTCTCTGGCTTTTCATTTCCTGATTATTTGTTATCATCAAATTGTTATTATTAATTTTTTTGCAGTTTTAATGACTTTTTTGTATTTTTTTATGAATTATATTTATTACGAATTCATTGAGAGTCAAAACTGTAAATAGGTGAAGACCACCTGCAATTTTCTCTTTTTGAACTTTTAAAATATATTTTAATTTTTATTTAATTTTCTCCTCTTAAAATCATTTTTTAAATTAATATAGGTCATAGTCACATCAACACTCATCCTTCGTTTATTTCGATTATAATGATAATTTTGATTAATATCAATTAATCGTTTTTCTTCTGCTTTTTAAACTCTTGCCTTCGATTTTCATTTGTAATTCTTCTACTACCTGATTTATGTTTTTTCTCTCTTATTTTCTCATCGTGTCTCGTGTTTTAAAAAAAACTTGTTTTGCATATGTAAACAAAAATCTGACCTATATTTTTTATTTAATCTCACTCCATTTATCATGATTAAATTTTTTTATAAAACTGGTACCAAGCAATTCAACTTATCTTGATTTTAGACAAGCTATACAGAACAAACGTATCGATCTATCTCTGCAGGATTCACATACTGCGAACCGGCTATTCGTTATTTTAGGTCCTGAACCGCTGGTTGGGCTTTCATTAATCAAACAGGGACACTGCTCTTTGCTCGTCACTTGACATTTTTCAAACCCGATACAGGCGCGCATGGACACACGGACGGTTTTGTCAACGCTCGCCCGAGCGCTTTTGCCTCGGGTGTCATCGTTCCGCGGTCATCGCTCTTTTATTCCTCGATACTGCGATCTTCGGGAAATGCGCGATGAGGAAAATAAAAACAAAAAACGAAAAACCGATGGATCAATAATTATAATCGACCGCGATTTTTCTCGCCCATTGTTCGCTCTATCCTCCCCGTTTACCTCGAGTTAAATCACTGAAATGTTTTGCCCGTCAACGTGACGTATCGTCGCTTCGAAAAGTTTTGAGAAAACTCCTATCTGGCGCACTCCCGTGCCAAAAATCCGGAAGTTTTATCCCTCGGAGGATTGTTTCGTATCAATCTGTTCGTGCTCGAAGATAATTGCGAGGGGAAAACGGCGGCGGCGAGGGGAGCAGCGACGAGGGAGCTTCAGAACTTTTTATCGCTCGTATACATATAGACGCGATACAGAGTTTGTGTCACAAGAAAAAGAAAATAATGACATTTTTTACATATAAATTTTTTTTTATCTGTTACATCTTTTTTCATTCCTTTTCAACATTTTTCATCACGTAATTATATGAAATATTAGTAAAATAATTATTAAAAGTTGTTCACTCTTGAAAAAAATGATCTGTAACATTTTTTATATTTTTGTTATCTTATACGTGCATATTGTACATTATATTTTTAGTATCGGACATTTTTTTACAGTATTTACGATTTTTTTACACGGGATGTAGTAAACAGTTATTTTTCCTTTTATACATATATTGCTCACCTCAGATATGATTTATGCGCCGCATCAATCATTTTTCTCTCCTGAAGAGATATTTCCAACAATTTTTTCATAATGATTAAAAATTTGTTACACGTCTCCTGAGGGAAAACATTTCCATATCTGGAGAGAAGGAAAAAAGTCGGAGAGACAAGGGTGAAAGACTTTCTCCTAAGATGAGAAAACCTTGTTCACAGGTGTACGCAAACAGGTACGGAGATGTGCAAGAGACTAAGTCACTGCTCCGGTGTACATCTTCGATCAAAGAAAGTCTCGAGGGTTCCTGTTCGTCACGTACGTGTAGGTGTCAGACAACAGGAGCGTGATCCCATCGACCGTCGTCCTTACAGGCCCATTCAAAATCTGAGCTCTCCAAAAAACAGCACAAATCTCGTATAATATTCGCAGAGCTTGGAAAAAGCTTTCCTGAATCAAGCTCACTTTGTTTCAAAATAATTTGAGATTCAAAAGTAATTTTATATAAATTTTTGGATTATAATTTCATACAATTTGTTGAAAGTTTCAAGAACTTATGTAGAAGAATGTTCATTTCAAATTTCGTTTTAAAAAATTATCAAAAATTTTCGAGAAAACCTGTACAAATTCACTTTTATATAAATTCAATAAGTGTGACGAAGCAACCAATTTATCTCCAGACAGTGTAGCAGGTTGCGACAGATTGGTTGCCAGTGATTCATCAACTTTAAATTCCCATAAAACAATCCTATAAATATAAAGAAAATGAAAGAGACGAAAAACATATTTCTTCGAAACTGGCACTGCCAAAAAATCGAAATCGATAGGAAACTGATGTGAGCTTGCATCGTCGACCGAACGTGCGAACCAGGTCGATCGGGAGTGGCAGTCACGTCGATAGAACGCCCAGTGCGTAAAATATGAATAGAATACGGTACATGTACAGGGATTGGAAGAAAATAAAAGGTTCACGCGTGTATAGGGCCTGGTAAAGAAGGAGAATTTCAATAGTGAGAGGCCCGGAGCTATTTTCCGTTGGACGTGAGGACCGTTCGCGGTTTTGAGTCCTGTCGACCAATATTGGATCGTGCGTTGTCTTTTTTTTGCATTTATGAACAAGGGAGAGTCTCGCGGAACGTGTAGATCTGGCTTACAAACTTTTTTCAGGTATCATGTGCAACGCGATAGCCAAAAATAGGCAGAAAAGTGAATGAAATAAAAAGAAGCCGAGCCGGCGAAAGCCGTTGTAACGTGCGTTACAATGGTAACCGAGCTACATCGCATTCTGATGATGTTCGCGCGCCTCGACTTCTCTGTATCGGGCGCACGTAGTGCGAGAATGCGGGATTGCACTTCGCATCGATACGCGACCAGTGAACATCAATCGACTATACGGTTAACGCGCCGTTGCCCTTTGTCCGAATATCTCATTTTGAGGAAAACCGGGAATTCACGTCACTAAAAATAAATTAAAACCACATATCGCAGGCTACAGGAAATATTTAGCCGAATAATTTATTGAATTGCGATTGATTGGAAATAATCAAGAATGGAGTTTTGTGAATTTATTTTTTATCAATTACCCAAAATGCCAAATCATTCATCGAAATTCATATTGGGATCTGGCATGCCATCTGGTGACCGAAAATCCAACTAGAGCAAGGGAGCAGAGTCATTAGAAAACGCCAATTATTATAATCATTATGGCTCCCTTGCCGGCGCCATTCGGCTGAACTCCGCCCCCATATCAGATCGCAATACACTGTAAAAAATTTTATGAAAATTACTATAGAATGTGACATTAAATTTACCAACTCAGTACATCAAAACGAAAATTACAATATTAGAGTGATTGAAAATTCAATGAGGAATTTTGAAAAAAGACAACCTTGTAAAAAAATTGCATTGCACTGTATACTACATATTCTCAGTAGAATGGGACCTTTATGTTATTTCATTAGGGTACGGTACAATAAAATTCCAATGCCTATCGGATTTGAATTTCATTGCAGGTACAGTCGCCTCTCTGTAAGAGAAACCGCCTGGGAAACGAAACTCTCTCTAAGAGAAATTTCCCCTTAATCCCCACTTTCCATGTTCTATAGTGTGCCTACACGTCGCTAGGAGCGCTTGCATGCGCAGAACTATGCGCTCAAGTACAAAATAAGTGCCGACGAGTAACCTCTCTTTTTGATTGGTTCGCGTAGTACTACGATTGGGGATAAAAAAGTTTCTGTTACAGAGAGAAAAAAGTTTCTTACAGGGGTTTCTCTTAGAGAGAGGTGACTGTATCTGCAAAAAACTCCCAATACGAGTTTATCAATTTTAATATGCATATATTTTTTTATAATGCACAATTTGCTAAATAATAGGGTGAAATGAATTTTTTTTGCCTTTTCTTAAACCAATTTGAAAAACAATAATCTAAATCGGTATTTTCAGATAACGTTTAAAGGTTTTACTATGCACTGTACCTAAAATCCAAAAGCAGTTGTATCAACTTTCAAACAATATGGTATTTTAATTTCATTGAACTTCTGAAAAAATATTTCAAACATAAATAGGGAAGAGGGGCAGAATGGGACAGGGGGGCAAAATGGGGTACCCCAAAAATTTGGTCAAAAGTTTCAGTTTTTCAAAATTTGATAAAATTTAATATCAAATAGTCTTCTTTGCTAAGAACATTATATTTGGTGATTTAAAAACGCAATTAAACAAAAATTAAAGCTAAAAATCAATTAACATAGCAGATCCAAAAAGAACATTTTCTTTGGTAATGAAAGACATTTAAGCAAAAATTAAAATAAATCATTAATTAATTACTTGAAATAAGACATCAAAGCTAATAATAACTTAACAAATTATGAAAAAAAAATTTTTTTGTACTTTTTGGAGAGGTACCCCATTTTGACCGCTAAAAAAAATTTTTTTTCTCATGAAAGTTTTATTTCAACTGAAAATTTCGTTTCTTTCTTTTAATTGTGGTTAAAAAATAAAAGATTCAGCATATTTAAACCCTTGAAATCAGAAATTTTTCTTAAGTACCCCATTGTGCCCCCCCTGCCCTATTAATTTTAATACAATTTTTTTACAGTGTATCAATATCCTAAATCGATGAATCTGCATAAAAATACGTATAATAATCAATTCATCATACATTTCAAACGATTTAGTGAATTAAGTTTGAAATTTGCACACAAGCATTAAAGTTCTAATATCAGTGACTGGTCAGATTTTCAGATTTTTACCCCCGTTTCGAGTTATCTCTATAGAAAATCCTTAAAACTTTACAAAACGTCACATATTCATAGTTTTCTTCTGTTTTCTAATTTCAGTGCGGGAAGTAACTCTGTCCGAGCTCAGGGACTCCGTAGCGAGGTTACGTGACAGAGTTAAGCTGGTGTGCAGGACGAGGGGCTCACCGCCCCCGCAAGTGCATTGGCTCAAGGACGGAGTTCCTCTGCATCCCCGTAGAGGCCTCAGGATTCAGCATAAGCGGTGAGTGTCGGACATAACGCGTACTTGTACCACTTGGCGCGAGGTTCGCCGGAACACGAGGCGAGACAATCACACGTAGACGGGGCTCGCCGCGCTTTCCGTGCAGCGCCGAATTTCATACGAGGAAACGAGAAACGCACGTTGGCTCAGCCAGAAAGATGTGTCTCGCGCCTTGATGAAAAACGTTCGTGTCCGGACCCTCGGGGCGCTTTCAGATGCATGATAATGTCTTTGAAACGGGCTGCATAATCCTCCGCTCCTCCTTTTATCCTCTTCTCTTTCCTTTCCTCTTATTTTCTCGTATATTAACTTTCCGAAATGCCGCGCGCCTGGAATAGAAGAAAACCGAATAATAAGGAGAAAAATGAACTCTTACCGTGCCCACACCATTTACTTTTTCTCTCGAGTGTGAGAAATGTGTACGCGTTTTTGTTGCAAAAAATATTGCTGTGCGTGTGTGTCCCATCTTTTGCGCCGAGCGTATGATACATCGCGAAAACACAGGCATCACCTTTCCGGCTAGCTCGTACGCGTGGACGTATAATTAAAATGCAAATACGGCACCGAGAAAAAAGAGCGAGTAGAATAAAAAGAGGGGAGAAAATTTCTTCTATTCTCTCGCGGCTAGCTTTTGTCTCACGTGTGCTCTTTTTTTTCCTCTTTTTCCATTTTTTTATTACTGTGTGATTAAAAGGGACTCAAGTACGCAAAACCTCTGGAGAGTTCCTTTTTACGTTCGACGACCATCCGGAACAGTCTCGTCCGTCAGGCGGGTCCTTCACTTCATAAAAGAATTACACTCCATTATGTACACGTACACGGATCTACGAACAGGATTTTCTGATAATGTGCACCCCGAACGCAGCTTACAGAGCGTGCCTGTGCAATCTGTATACGTGATGGACATCTGGCGAAATGCCTGATTCGCAAATGGTGATTTATACAGCGCTTTGCAATGAAAATTATCGCAAACACTTCCTTCGTATTTATTTTCTCTTCGATATTAAACTAAATTTTACTAAGAATTAATATGCAAGCAAATAATTTATAAAATTTTTTAAGTAAAAGTAAAAAATATTCGTTAAAAAGACTTTTGTTTTAATGTTCCAAAAGCGTAAACAAGTTTTTTGAACGTCCTGTATATGCGAGAATGCGAAAAATCGATGCGAAAAGCTGAACGACAATGCGGTCTCACCACCTGCGCGTGTGTTTAATTATTTTGCTATCGCTTGACACGTCTCTTTCCTGTCCGAATAATAAAAAAGAAAATAATAGCAAGGTTTAAAGTGAAAGAAAAAATTGTTTAAAATTCCCGCACGAAACGTCACGCGTCCTATTAGAATTAGAAAATTCACGTGAAAGATGTCGCGATTGTGTCAGGGTAACGATGACGGAAAAAGTTTGTCCTTTGCCCTGAGCTTTCCATGTTTTGATCGGTCTCGTATCTTTTTCTAAGCACGCGATTTTTTTTTCACACGCATCTTTTTTTAAGGTGAAATTATTATCTACAATTTAAACACATAAGTATGTCTATTCGTTGACGTAGTCGACTTTTTTTAGGGTGAGCTTAGATGAGAATACTTAATCAGACTGGCAAAAAACACGTATTAGGTTTTGATTATAATTATTTTTAGAAACGCGTAATATGTATAATTTCATCAACTCCTTATAAACGATATTTGGTTTTGTTTATAATCATTCATACGTAATACTCGTAATTCCATAAAATCATGTGTGATATGTAATATAAAATGATAAGAAACATTAAAAAATTCATTTTAAATGATAATATGTACATTTTAATTGCATATTTCATGTGAATGACATTTTTCACGAAAGCGGAAATTGTTTTCCCGTATTTACTGCAACACGAGAGAATTCGGAGAAAAATGACATTCTTGGTCGTGGAAAAAACATTTATCCAAAAGAATATTTCACGTTCGTCACATCAGAAAATATTAAAATCGAATATTATTTTAAAAAATACTAATATACATATTTGTTAATTTTTGTCTGAAGAGGTCCATTGATATATTCGTTCAATAGTTACCCGAAAAGTACACACTTTTTGAGCACAGAGTTTAAGCTACAAAAAGTGATGCTTTTTTGCATGTCTTAATTTCCACACAGAGTAAAAATAGAGATATAGCGAGTGCTATATGTAGATTAAGGTAGTACTACCGCTATAGGTGCCGTATATAGGTGCAATTTTTGTAAAATTGAATTTGAGAAATTTCAAGATTTTCATCGATGAAAAAGAAATAAATATGGTCCGTGTACTTTACGCAATTTCCGCGTTGCCATTTTGGGAACCTTGAAAATTCTCTCATTGAAATAAGTGTAAATGATGTTCACTAAATTTTTTTGACGTGAAACGTCTGTTAAACCGGTACCCATTGCGAGAATCAAAGCGCACGGAACTCCGAGACGGAAATACATATTGTACTCAAGCGCGCGTAAATTTAAAAGTGTATCGAGGCTGATAGAATAGAATACGCATGTTTAAACCGAATAATTTTTTTATTTATATAGTGGGTTTTGGGAGGTGGCTGGTAAGTTGGGTATATAGTGGGTGGTTGAAGGTGGGTGGTAAGGCAGGAGGGTTAAAAATCCTGCTCAAAAACGTTCAAGTGGGATTAGGAGCGCAGAAGACCCGAAGAGGTTCTTCAAAATAAGTTCATATTACAGGCTGTTTTGCTCTTTGTTTTCTTATCGAAAGAGCCATAGCACTGAAGGAGGACAGAAAACTAAAATGATCTGTCTCTTTCTTTCTTTCGCGAAAGAGCCATGACACTGGAACAGGACAGAGAATTGCTCTCTCTATTTATTTTCCTAATGAAAGAGCCATAGCCCTAGAAGAGGACAGAAAATTGCTCTATTTCTTTTCTTAAGGTAGTTTAAAGTTTTGTGATTCTTCCATTGAAATGCATGTTAATTGCCGTGAGAAATACGTTGTTCATAATATGTAACTCAAAAAGGGTTCTTACGACTTTCATAGGACGAATAGAAAATGTCAGAGTACTTTGTAAAGAACATTTAGAAATTCAAGATTCGCAAAACAGCAGCGCGGAAATTCCTTAAATTATATTCATCATATTTACTTTTGTTCATCGATAAAAATCTTAATATTTTGAAAAAATATAATTTTTAAAAAATTGCAAAAGGCGTTTCACGCTCAAAGA
This sequence comes from Cremastinae sp. B BG-2022a, assembly GCA_030522605.1. Taxonomy (NCBI): domain Eukaryota; kingdom Metazoa; phylum Arthropoda; class Insecta; order Hymenoptera; family Ichneumonidae; species Cremastinae sp. B BG-2022a. The sequence goes on along the minus strand of JAPYYX010003439.1, from coordinate 7,881 downwards.
CTACGGCTGTGTCTAAATACAGCCTTCCTAATTTTTTTTCTCAGAACTACACATCACTTCATGCTCATTTTTTGATAAATTGATGAACGGCGTGGTCAATAATTTTCTTTTTTTGTAAACGTGCTTTCAACGAAACTTTATCCAGTACTAGTTTCTTATATTTTTTTATAGAAACGTTTAGATGTTAATAATAAAAATGTCATATGGCCCCATACTGTATTCAAAGAGCAATATGGTAAAATACGCGACTTTACATTGAATTATCTCGTATTCTACGTGGTGTCAAAAATTCTGAGAAAATTTGATTAAGCAGATATTGTTGTAACCAAAACATACACCAATTTTTATAAACTTCCATAGAAACTCATTTCGCGGTAGTCCTGCCTTAACATTCAGTCTACTAAAAATTGCCAGTTTTATCTAAAAAATAGAAATCTTACTTTCATCAAAAAATAATTCGACAAATCATGAAAAGAAATCTTCTGTGATAAATGTATAAAAGTAGACTTTAAGATCACTGGCATGTTCCCGCATATTCGACTTTAAACTTGTGAATGATTGATTCAAGGATTCGTGTGATCGTATATAGAACAGCGCTCACCATCGGTCAACGTTCCAACTCTGCCGCGACCGTTCTATCTCGATTTGCTTTTGTGTCAATTCCACGCGAACACGAATTCATTTGCATCGTTTGTACAAAATCAACAATTTTCCTGTATATATTTTATCTTTGCAATTTGTTTTTCTTGTTTTAGTTACCAAAAGTTCTATAAACATTTTTTTCTACATAAATACTTGTATAACTTGCTCTCTCACAAAAGTTTCGAATACATGAACTCTACAGTCACTATTTTCCGAATCTTAAGGAAATATTCATTCACACACGAAGAGAGGATTCATGCATATTCGGTGAGGACATTGCCATTGCTTCGGCCACGATTCGGCGGCTGTAATTCTGGCAGCGGGCCGTTGGCCGCGCTTGTCTCACGCACCCTAGCGCGGCTCCCAGCGTCTTTGAATATTTCTTACGCTCGTGTTCATCCGCGGGCGTGTGCGAAAATCCGCGTATGTTTATTCACGTACACGCGTAACTTATACATCTAGTTTTCTCGAGCCAAAAGTTCTCGAGAGAAAGAGAGAGATAGGAAGAACGAGAGCTTCCTCTGGATTCTCCGCTATTCCATTATAAATGCGCCTCGGCTGTTGGGATGAGTCACACGTATGCTTCGCTATCGAGCCTCCTCCACCTCCGCCCTTTCCTCCTCCGCTTCCTCCACCTCTTCCTCAGGTTCGAGCTTGCACACCGAACTCGCGAAATCTTTACGCCTAGACTATGCCAAAAGTTCTAGAACCGTATTAAACGAGATGTAAGATAACGCGACGTATTTTGCCCCGGAAACGTTGTCGCATGAATATAATGACTCGACTTTGTATTCAAATTGCGACCGAGATACGGGGGACCATTCTCGCGGATTATCGATCAGTTCATACGCTGCGTCGATTTTTGTTTTCAAATTCGACGAAATCACAATCTCCGGGAATCACGTTATCGCGAATTCGAGAATTTCCTGACAGGCACGCGTCATGGAATGACAAACGTAAACTCGATAACGGATCCGTTTCTGGGTATAGAAATCCGACATTAAATAATTTAATCAGGATATTAATTTCCACGAATTCAATAGTCTTATGATCGTTCGCGTGATGGATTTGTCGATAGTGTCAAAACTTTCATTCCTCAAAGTTTCTGGACCGAAAGGCCTTGAGGAATTATCTCTCGATCTCGTTTACGATATGAAAAATAATAATTTTAGATTGTTAACAAAAATACATTAAAAAAAGGACTGAGAAAACGTAAATGTAAAAATAGAATAGAAAAAAAAGAGCCCTCGAATTCCATCGAGTGCATCGCTGAAAATGCGGTCTCGTGCGAATTTGTGGAAAAGGAGTCGCGCGTCTTTGATGTCGATGAGCTCCCTTGCCGAAGGACGAGCGAAAAGAATGGAAGAGATCACTGCGAGCTGGTACGTAAGAGACACACCTTTTCTCCACTTTTTCTTCCTCTCGCTCGGTCTCTCACCTTTCTTCCGTTTCCTCTCGGTGAGACTTTTGCTGACGGTTGAAACTTTTGTTCCTTTGAGGAATACCGCGGTGCACGTTAATCCAACGTTTGTCTCTCGGAGCTACTCCGCATCGGCAAAAATTCGTGCACCGCTCGATTATTTCAGGAACAAAAACTTTCGAGAGTCCGGGCAAAAGCTTCTCTCCGCTGCTTGAATAAATTTTGACAATCCCCTATTCTTGAGATTGTCCATCTATTCCGGAAGATTTCGCTCAGAGAAAAAAAAAATTAATCTGAAATTTAAAAAGATGTTTCATTTTGTTTGTACCCTTTAATTCTTTCAACCAATTTGACTAAATTGTAACGTAAAAGAAATACTTTCTGTAATTATTTTTTTATTCACCCTCACACTTTAATTTCATGATTTTTCGTTTAAAGTCTTGCGCTCGTGACTTCGAATCGCGCGATTAATCCTTCCGCATACACCGCGCCCTTTTTCTCGCCAATTTTTTCTCCCCGCATCTTGCGTTTTATCTCGCGTGAGGGGCACGCGAGTGTGATGATGGCTTTCGCCCCAACAACGTGTGTGCGGGCTCCTCTCACGAGGAGCGAGGCATTGAGGTGAAAAAGAGGAAGACACCGAAGCTCAAGCTCTCGGACGAGGAAAAGGGACACGCGCGGAGAAGAAAAGCGTCCCGGAGGAACTCTTCGCATCTTCTGCTGAAACATCTCTTTTCTCCTTACCCCCCGTGCGTCGCGTCTTCCCCATGTAGTGCATGACCAGGAAGAGACTCGTTGCCATCGGGGGATGGAATGGGTCGGAATATTTCTTTTTTAATCCTTTTCCACGGAGCTTTAGCAATCGCGATGGTACGCCAACGCGCCGTAACGGTTACGGTCCCGAGCAAAAGGGATTTTCTTTTCACGAAGTGCTCGTAGCAGGAATCACATATATGTATCTGGACCGAGGCAATCACCGCTATCGCCGTCACTGTTACTAAAAAAGCACAATTCGGCTGCTCCTTCAGGATATTCGAACGTTTCATCAAATACATAAGTTTGTTTCATTAAAAATGTTTAAACTGTCAATCAGAATACAATAGTCGAGGATAACGAGCCTTGCGGTGTACAGAATATTCGCATGAAGCCAATGTAATCGTAGAGTTAATGAAGCTTTCGGTGAAAACTCGCGCAACAAGCTCACATAGGATGATATATATTTGAATAGGCAAATACAAGGCTCTCCTGTATGCTTCTGAGCTTCGTGTAGATCGATTTAACGTAATTGGGAATTTAATATGGTAACTACGCTTGAAAGGTTTCGAATTCCCTGTACGTGCGTTTCAAAGTACAAACGTTATAATGTTCTCCCTCTCGCACGAGATATATCCCGTAACAAGCTTACGATGCGCTCGCAAATTTCCAATTTTTCCAAAGCTGGGAATTATGAGCCTTCCTTTATTTCTGTGCCATTAAATAAAAATTTCTCGGGTAGATCCCAGCCGCCTCCGAATCGTCCCGATGAGTATATAAGCCCCGCTTTCTTTTTCTCATTTCAGTGCGCGCTTCTTCCTCTCCTTTCCTTCCTTCTCTTTTTTATCACATACGCGGAAACTTCCGCTCGCTCGATCTGCACACCGAGATTATATAGCGCGAGCCAACCGGAGAGAAAAAGATTGGCGATAATAAAATTTTAATGGCTTAACTAGCCGAGAGATCGTTAAAGCCAAGTCGGCAATCGGCGTAACGGAGTCCGAGAGCCATAAGAGGGTGAAAAGAGAACATTTTACTCGCGCTCTTCTCACTTTTTTTTTCTTCTTCCCTTGCGATCTCGCTTTCCCTCTCCATGCCTCTCGATCCCGAGGTACGGCTCTCCTTTACGCCGCTCGGGCTTTTTTGTTTTTATCTCTCTCTCAAGTCAAATTTAACTTAACCACTTTTCTCTCGCTTTATTGAAGCAGAAATCCGTTGGAGGATACGTACACGTTAATCCGTTGGATATTCAGCCTGGAATGGCTGTTTCGGGCCGGTGCACTATGGCGCCGGAACTTTCGTATAATTCCGACGTGATCGCGCGTTCATGATAAAAAGTAACACTGAGGTCTAAAAATTTATGCGACGATGATGTTAAAGTTAAGCTTCATTGGTCGCCCGCTCTACGCTCCAATGACGCTTCTTCTTTTCTCACGGGCGCTTTTTTTCTCTCTCTCTCTCTCTCTCTCTATCCTTTGCTTCTCGCTCCGACTCCTGTTAACGATCCGTGCCAATATTAATTACCGGACACTTCGAATCCCCCGTCACGTAGCGGGAGTTCGCGATAAACGAGAAAGCCTCCGTGTATACGCGCGACAAGATAATCCTTTAATTACCTTAATGAGACCGAAAGCAAATATTACTTTTTCCGCTTTTGCTTTTTCGGAAGATTTTTTGCTTCGTCGAGAAGAAATCTAAAAGCTCGAGGCTCATCGATACCGTGCAGAGGAAAAATTAAAATTAAATTAAGAAATCTAGCAATTTTGATAATTATCTTAAAAAGTAATCAATAAAATTCGATAAACGATAGTAACTCACGATAATTATTTCTAGTTGATCATAAAAATAACGAATAAATCATGTAACTCAATTTTTTCGAGTAATCAGATCGGTGACGTTTCGATATAATTTCATCCAGCATTCGAATTAGGGTAACGAGATTATTGGCGAAAAAGTCTTAACTTTCATTACTCCGACAATAAAAACGTGCGATGTACATATGTACAGAGTTATGTGTATGTACTTCGAAACATAAAAGTCTTTCCGTAAAGTTTTAATATCTCGAGTTTGAAACGACACAGGCCCGATCGATCAACTATTGACCTGTTAAAGCGTGCATTGCGGGATTTCTCATTCGTTATACCAGGAGTTCTCAATCATAGTACTCCCTTGTTCTGATGACGGAAAAAAAAGGAAAACTTTCTCGGGCCGCTTTCAGCGTTTTATAACTCCTCGTCTCTTCTTTTTCTGTGTTCTTCTCGCGCGCGCTGCGGCTTTCGCTGAATCCCCTTCGCCGTCACTCGCGCCATTTCCGTCATCCGCAAACCGAAATCCGCCCAACCGCGCCTCCCGATTGAACGCAAACTTTGATCGTTTTCCCGATTTTCCCGGCAACGTGAATTTATCGTTCCGACGCTTCGTAACGAGAAACGGAGAGATGACGATAAAAGTGACAGTGGAAATGCAAGAGCTGCTTGATATACGTACTTCCAAACAAATATATACGACGGAAAAATCTTCCCCTTTTCTGACATCAAAGTCGACTTCTCTTTGGATATTCTACCATTTTTTCTCGTGATATGTAACACACGGTTGTTTTTTTCCAACAAACAAAATATCAGATTGAGAAGAAAATGCCGGCTAAAGAATTGTATACACAAAATTGTATCCGAGAAAAAAATATATATAGGGCAGGAGAGGGGGGGGGCAAAATGGGCCCCTTGTGGAAAATGGAAAAAATGGAAAAAATGTTAGAATCCTTGGTGTAATGAACTGGTTTTAGTCTCTTATATTTTGATTATTTCTTTTCTATAAAAGAGATTGTTTTTAAAGAAAAAATGGAATAAATAATGCTGTTGAACTCATTACCTAGTTTATCCTTCATCATATGTAATTTTTTAGCCGTTTCTATGAAACAAAAATTTTACTAACTCGTTTGGCGCAAAAATATTTGTTGGTTTTGAAAGTCTCGACAGCTTATTTTATTTCCTAAACACTATGAGTGTCAAAAATTTTGAGGGCAGATTTTGCTGCCAAAAATTTATGGATATACCTATATCTATTGAAATTTTGGCAAAACAACATCTCTGCTCATAATTTGTCTACTCGATATTGTTATTCAGATTGGTTATTGTTTTTTCGTATTGTTGAGTAGACAAATTTTGGGCAGAGATGTTGTTCTGCCGAAATTTTTGGGGGCCCATTTTGTCACCAAAAATTTATGAGTATTAAAATTTTGAGGGGGGCCCATTTTGCCCCCCCCCCTTCCCCTACCTATATTTATATAGAACTGGATATAAATCTATATAAATGGATATAATTATATATGCTAAAACTTTATCGTTCAAATTACGTATATAATCAAATGTAATTTTAAAAAAAGCGAAAAATTGGTAATACATATTTTCAATGAATGTTACAGATTTGCATGTATAATTATATACGACCAAATCCGATATCTAACTACATATATATATTTTTTTTTCTCTGGTATACATAAAAAAACGAGGAAATGGCTACGTCGGATATGAACTTGATCAAGTCGATTGCCTATCAATATTGGAAATATCGTTTGGAAATATTCGATCGTCCAAAAGCTGTCGTAAATTATATCTGACAAAATTCTAACATGTATCCGGGGCATGTTTAAGCGTGACAAGCCGTATAAATGATTCATCAAAACGTTATTACTGTTGCGTGGTTATATTGAATTTCGCAAGTGTCCGGTGAATATAATTATGTTTGAATTATCAAGACGGAAGGAAGAGAACGTGGTAAACAGGAAGAGAGAAAAAGTTCACGTTCGTCGGTGCACGCCACCGATTATTAGTATTCGCTGCCACATATTTCCAATTTGCTATAACGAACCCGGAGTTTCCGCAAGCGTATACAGAGAAGACATCAAAATTAGAGGGATGCGGAACACGCGAGAAAATAGGTCGATTGACAGACGCTTGATTAATATCGGATTCGCCGTTCAATTCCGTTTAAATTAACAATGTTCCTCTGACTTCGACTGTATCGAATTGAAACGTGCACACGTTTACTAATTAAGAGAAAGCTGCCGCTGCTGTCAGTTCCCAACTGACCGTTTTGTTCGCTCGCGCGTCAACTTTTATCAAAATCAAATTTTTCTACTACTATTTTTGAAATTAATTCGTGTCTCTGTGTGTTTTTTTAAAATTCTATCTTAAAATCGGTCATACTCGTTTGATTGAATATTAACCAGAAGCAACTACAGTGGTTTGAATTTAGTATTTATTCACGTACTCGGGATCCATCAAGACAGTCTTATCACATTGAATTCCTAAAGTCGCTTGGGGATAGTGTTACATCCTGCAGTTATAGCTGATGTGATTTTATTATTATTTTTGTATTATGCGCTACCGAGTTCAATATAAGACTGTTGAAGTTCGTTTGTTCGACTCAGCATGCTCAAAATTTGTCTGCTCGATATTGTTATACAGATTGGATATTGTTTTTTTGCATTGTTGAGTAGACAAATTTTGAGCAGGGATGTTGTTCTGCCTATTTAACTTCCGCGAGAGGACGGACTCTGAGTCGTCCCACACCGATTGATTTTGTAAAATTAGCAAAATTTACCACTGGTGCGAGAAAGTAGAGGCCTCGAATGAAAAATTCAGTCTTTTCTGAAGAGCCGACTAATCTTGTCGTGGGCTTCCATAATATATCCTCAGCACTACAATTACCAAAAGTGAAAATAAACTCGAAATGTTGAACATTAAAAATGAGAAATGACTAGTAGGTAAAGTAACCCGATGAGTTCCCTCCTACCGACAACTGGCCCCAATCCCAAATCTATCTTCATAGATTTAAGGGGGTTGATCAAACATCGATGATATTAGACAAAAATTTGAATTTTAAATATGTTATAATTCAGATGAAATTGGACATTTTAGAAGAAAAAAAAGTATCCCTCACCGACTGATTTTTTGAGAAATGTAATGTCGAAATATGGGAATTTTGTACAGCGTCTTATGGCGCGATGCTAAATAAACGCGTTTAATTGAAGGTTAAGTACATTTCTAGACCTAGCAGGTCTAAAA
>JAPYYX010003438.1:0-10956 GCA_030522605.1 Cremastinae sp. B BG-2022a | reverse complement strand
TGCTGCCACATTTTTTCATGACAAATTTTTACTAATAACTTTGTAATTAATAATTGTAGCGAGGCCGCGAAGCGGCCGAGCCACTACAACCTGCTAGTATAAAATAAAAATGAGTGACATTCATCGCCATCCGAACAAAAATACCGATTCCTACTTCTCGACGCGAGTCCCGATCCCGAGTGAGTACATCCTCGCTCAAAACGGGACAACAATCATAATATCCAACGATGTGACGATCTCAGGACGTAACATAGGACCAAATGAAGTTAACCTAATGATTAAAAACTATGAAAAATAATTTGAAGGCTTAAGGGGGCCGTCGTGCTCCGGTCTCCCCTACATACGTATACATATGTGAATGTATCATGCTATGTAAACAAAAATAAGTATATGTATACTGTATACATATACAACATTGGTTACCGACAGTTGTGGACCCGTGGTCGATGTTGAGTTTCAGCGGACCCACAAGTTAAGCTGCCATTGGGCGCGGCTAATACTTGGATGGGTGACCGGTTAACTTTCATCGGGTAACGGGTCAACGCTGAGTGGGAGGTGGCTTTTTCTGGATCTTTCGAGGTTTGATAACTTCGAAAAATCCAGAAAAGACGTCATCGAATGTATCGGCACGGGTTTTCTGCAGTTTCCTCATGCCCATGTGCAAACACGTGCCTCTGCGATACAGGTTAAGAAGTCGGCTGCGGACGCAATGGGCGGGAAAAATTGGAATAAATTGGACACAATGGAATGTGGAATGGTTTAAAATGCGTATTAATAAGTAATTGCTTGACGCCTGAAGGATATACATATATACTACCTACAACATTGATTTTATTAATTTAATTATTGAAGAAATATGACAAATATATTTTCATTGGAAACTTTTTTCAAAAATACGACTAAACAGAATAGTATTGAGAACATTATTCGAAGGAAAGAAGATGAGATTATTTATCAATGATAAAAAATTAACATTTCCGGACGATATATGGGAAAAGTGACAGGAAAATGTTCGTTGAGGATTTTCCCATTGGTAAAATCTCAAGAGGAGGATGTAAGTGGCAATACCATTGACAGTGTCTTCGCGGGTACCTAATCTGCAATTGACGGTTCTATTCGTGATAATGGATCGCGTGATTTGTTCGAGTGGTAGGTATAGCTGGTAATGCAATTCATATAGCGAGATGAGAAATTTGTGAGAGCTCGTTCAATCTGGTTCACCATTGAGAATAGTTGCAAACTTCCTTGTCCTCTATAGGACATAACTGGATTCCTAAATAAGCTTCCTAAATATTCAAAAATTGTATATATATATTGTATCTTTAATTCTCTAAATATTATGTCCATAGGTATTGATTTGCCTCTTCAAATAGTGGTGAATGTTCTGAAAATGCAATTTCAGGCGTTGCGAAATGATCAGAATTCAAAATTGATAGAAAATGGGTGAATGAATTATATGGTATTAAGGGCCATGCATGCACACAAAGAGAACCGGAATATATGAGAAAAAATAATTAAAATACAATAGAAAGAAATGCCGTTGATGGCGCTTCTGCAATTTATATCGAGGAATAGGGTTGTTCCTATCGCACATGTGCATAATACGATGAATGAAACCGTGATCATGTACTTGTATCTGCATCGACTTCGTGCTCGAATCGACGGAACGAGAATAAGGGGAAAAATATATGGAGCAAAAAGAGAAGATCATGAAAATTTATCCAATGGCATTTAGGTTTTTTTCACGCAGGGCGCCGGTCTCGGTGCTCGTTCAACAACGATATTGTAGTTCAAACCGATAACGGGCTCGCACCCAGAACCAATAAAAATATAGAGGACTTGTGTTATTATTCACAGGGTCGAAAACTAGGAAGCATCGCTTGCCCGCGGGAACAGATGTTCCCGATGTTACATTCTGGCTCGACATCCAGTTATCCAGTTAAACGCAGACACGACGGAACGTCATCACTCATTCTTATTGTTGCTAATAAACATGAAAATGAAAAACAGCTGCTCGTGATATCTTTCTTTAGATTTTATTTGTACGTAATGAGCATTTAGGCTTAAAAATTTCGTTACAAAAAAGTTGACAAAAAAGCAAGTTTAAACTTTCGTGCTCCGATTTTCTTTTTTATTTGCGATCCATTTTATAATAATGCGCGTCACTTGAAAGTGAGAAAAGACGTTCAATAAATAACATTTTTTGAAATGAATAAGTAAAAACTCATTCGACTGAAAATGTTTTGCCTATTATGAATGAAATATATTATGTGGAATACTCATCTCGTATCGAAGCCAACACCAATTTATGTTGATTTCTCTTTCTGAAACGAAATGATTTTTCTTTACCAGTCTCTGTGTTCACACATTTATGAGAGAGATGCATGAGATATTGAATCATAAAAATTTAAATTGCGGCGTACACATGGTTCAATCTTTAGAACATATACTGGGATACCGTTAAATCACTCCCAGCCTGATGGTCTCGTTCCCTAAATCTCATTGTTTTATAAATATATACATATAGGGATCTCTCTCCTTCTCTCTTTCTTCATCACTTGCCGATGAGGATTTATTATCGAGACTCAACAAAAGACGTCGTGCTTTCAAGTCCCTAAGCCCGTCGATTGATTATTCCTAAACGAAATAAGGTGCAGAAAAGTCATGCGAAGTATATTCGAATGTATAAAAACGTACTCGGAAGTGGAGAATAAATGAATTCAATATGCAGTACATATATTGGATAGTCTGTACAGTGTGTATGTGCGCGCGTATATGTGCACATGCACAAGTGTATACACATTTATTCTTTGTATGTACAAGACGACATACATTATGTGCATCTTGCAATCTCTTATTCACACTGTCAAATATCTGCACGACTCGAAGTTACGAATGTCCTCCCGACAGAGCACGCGTTCTTAAAGTATTCACTCCTGGAACTGGAAAGCCACACCCGCCGCGGCTCATCATCTCGAAGAGTTTTCGATCAGCGCTATAGAATTTCCATTTTTCGAAGCTTCATTCTCTCAGGCATCTTCATTTTTCATAACGGGGAAAGCAACTATTTGTGGTGAAACGAAATTCACTTCCTTCCCATTCCCCCCACCCCCAGATTTTTCTTTGCTTTCCGTCTTTTCACAATTTATTTGTGTTATCATTTTTTTTGATATTTTTATTTCTTTGACACTCGCTTGTAAATGAAACATAATAGATTATATGTATTTCAGTTCTTTTCCTCAGTCTTCTTTGAATAATAATTTAAATTTCAAGCGAGAGTTCTAACGGGATAAAAAAGAAAAAAATGTGAGAAAAGGAAGAAAATAAAATAGTTAAATATTCTTTTATTTCCATGAACGTTTCAACCACGAAAGTGGCCATTTTTCAAAGTTCCTTTTCTGTCAAGGACGAATTAAGGCTCGCGAACGAGATGGTAAATTTTTACTGACCGCAGCAACGTATGTACGTTATAGAGCGTCTCAACCATGCACTTCGACTCATCTTTATTCCTCGAATTTTCGGTCTCTACCTTACTTTTATCTCCGACATATAAACACCGGGGATTTCCCTTCTTTTTTCTCTTACAAGCTTTGACACCTTCATTGTTCGCAACTTTACTAAGGCAAAATAACAATTGAAAATGAAAATTTTGATAGTCCTGTATTTACGCTGCACCGCTTCCATCTCAATTTGTTCTCGTAAATTGCAACAATGCAATATGGAAAACACCCTCTATCTTAAGTAAAAAATATTTTTTTAATATTTTGCAATAAGAAATTTCTAAATTGAGAAATTCTATATACCTATCATGAAAAAAAAATTGCTAAAAGTGTCGAAAAAATGAGCCTTTTAATAAACCAAATGGCGCTTTGGAGAATAAAAGAGTTTTACCGTGATTGCTCAATGCAACATTTTACAAAATTCAAAATCTGAAAAAGAAAATATATTTCTTGTAAATATAAATATGTTACTATGAGAGATATTTAAGGAGAAAATAAAAGAAAAAAAATGAAATAATATATGGATTATCATGAAAATAAGTGGGATTGGGAGTGGAGGCTCTTGTAAGGATGAACAAAAGTGTTCTTGAACGTTCGGTGAGACGGCGTATATTGGCCCCGGAAGTGGCGAGTGGGTGAGTCGGAAAAGTCAAGGCTTCCGATATCTTCACCTAAGTTGCGTTCCCTCGACTCCCGTCGATAACGTTCTGCTCAAACCACAGTTCGTTGTAAATCAGTCGACAGATACCACATGTTCCTGTTCGAAAGATGTAGACCGGAAGGGAAGAAAAAAGCTCGCGGATCGTGAGAGAGAAAGAAAAGAGAAACTTGAAAAAACGAAAAAAAGTTGAAAACAGTAAGAAAGAGATGGTTCAAATTGAGGCTTCTGATTTATCTCCTGCGCTCTGCGAGAGGAAAAATGGTAAGGGAACAACACATGGTAATATGTCTACAACACGCACGAGATCGTCCGCATTGGCTCTGGTTGAACAACCGGACAGCTGGCAATATTATCTTTATTTTCCTAATTGTATACGTTTTTGCTTTTGTTAAATCATTATGAAGGATACGTAGGAAATGAAGGATGAAAATTGAAAAAGTTGATGTGCAAAGTAAATGGAAAGAATAAATCGAGAAGGCAAGATAAACATTTCTCTGATGCGAAACAGTGAATTTTGCCTCTAATATGCGCGAATCGATTCATCGTACTTCCGAATTGTGGCTCTTCGCAACTTTAGCTATTTCTCTCTTTTTTGTCACTTTAACTAAAGTTTCGGTTAAAATCGACTTCCCTCATTCTTTCCATCCTTTGAAAATCCTCCTTTTATATATATACATGGCAACGATTCACTTCTATAGCGCCTAGATTTTGCAAAATCTGTCGATGCATTTTATTATCTTTATCAATTAATCGAGATACTTACATATGTATAAAAGATAAAACAGCCATTACTTTTATTATACTATTAAAAAGAAAAGTTTTTTTATATAGACGAGGCATGCATCATTTACTTTGCAACATTCTCTTGGAATATTCAATATTCAAAGTAAAATTTGATAATCATTTGGGCATACGAATAAATATTTTACACATTTTTAGATAGTTGATTTTATTCAACGAATTATATTTAAAAAACGCAATTACACTCGGCGGCACTCAAATTCGTGGAAGAAATGGAGACTCATCTTTAATAAACTTTATTTCTTATAAGTTTCAATAAAAAAAATATAATAAAGCGTGTTAAAAATGGATAACTCGAGTCCTTAGCAAACTGATATACATGTAATGCGTATAAAAAAAGATTTAAAATGTTGGCTATTTCCCAATGAAAAATCCTGTAGACAAAACGACAAATTTCCACGAAAAACTTCTGAACGGTAAAATCAAGTCTCTTATCACGTATTGGCACGGGTTTATCGAACGAGATTTGGTGGAAAAGTAAAAAGGGGAAGACGAATTTATAAACTTTGCAGTGAAAGTTTGCTCCTTTTTCCATTCCTTTCTCTCCCAAGCTTGCTTGTCTTTCGTCACGTTTCCGCTTTCCTCGCGAGGTTTCCCGAACCAAAACTTTTCACGCATTCACAATGTTTTTACCTCTTAACATCACGTATCGTTAGCAAACTCTCGACGCGTTTTTTTACTATTCTTCTTTTTACTCATATACTCTTGTTGTTCACTTTTTTTCAGTCTCATGTTTTATCGCGCTTTCCGTTTCGCATTATGTTCCGAAGCTCAATGGTTTTGTCGCCGCTTATTCTTATCTCTGGCCTCGTCACGCTTTCCGCTTTCGAACGCAATTTCTTTTTTTTTACAGTCTCATTCTTTTATTACTTAAGAGTCGCACTTCTTCCTTATGATCACTCTTATTCACCACGCAATTTTTCATCCTGCTCTATCTTGGACAGATTCTAAACTACAAGATATCATTCTTTCAGTCATGAATACATTTCTTATTACATGCAACATATGTATTTGTATTATATAAAAATGAATTGCTCCATGTATGTGACCTCATCACTTCAGAACGACTAGACCGATCGGGATGAACTTTTTTTTGTTTTGTTCGTAATTATCTCTACAAGGTTTCTGTAAAAGAAAATTTTTTTAAAATCCATTGGAAAATTAAAAAATTTAAACATTATTTTTGTATGAAAATTTCAAAAAAAAGTGATGTTCCGATTGAAAGTTTTGCTCTGCCAGATGTTTTCATGACAAACTTCGTATCGCATATTGACATTTCGTTTTAAAGAATTGATATACATATATATATATTTCAGTGGGTCTGTGGTAGTTATGCAATAACTTTCAAGAATTAACCTTTATTGAAACTTTAATAATTTATTTTGTTAATTTTCTTACATTTTATTGCGATTTATGCTTTCTCGGCGACATATGAAATCATCAGGAGAAACTTTATGCTCATAGTTGGTCGCTACTCAAGTATATATAGCACAATATTTTTCGCATCGCAGGAGCTCGACAAGAAAGCTCACGAATTAAATCTGCGTATGTTTAGTGCTCGTTGACGTCGCCGTCGTCACCCTTGTTGAAACGGAAGTTTGCTTTTCGTCTTGAGAGGCGACTCATAAATATGTCCCAAAAATGACTCCTGGCAAATGTCATCCCTCTTCTCTTCACAACTTTAGTTCCCGAAAGGAAGAAGTTGCCTGGATAATTATCAAAAAATGAAATATCGAAATTTGAAAAAATGAAAAAGGATGATGCATGTGTGCTTTATTGAATTATTCTTTACTGTTTATTAATATTTATGGGTATATTTGTATATGGATATGAAATTTTTCGCTAATACTTTCTCGTCATCGTAGTTTGATCATAATATTAATAATGGTGTTTTGTTTTTATCAAAAAATATACGCAGAGGGAAGGTGCATATTCTTTTTTACAAATTATTCATTTTGATCCCAGCACTGCACGACAGAGTGCTTGATTCTATTTAGATACGTGTACAACATTAGTTCTGGGGATATTCGTGGCGTCAATAACTTCTGCACAAAGTGATATCGTCACAAAGATAGAGAGAGATTTGGAAAATAAGAATTGAGAGATATTGCTGAATTTTGGGGCAGAGTCGCGTGTGCAAAATCGAAAAACTTCCTGTATTGGCTGTGAAAATATATACGCAGCAGTAAGATATCCCTTGCCATAGATTTTTATTCGCCGAGAGAATCCTGAAAGGAGATACAGAAAAATGATTGTGTATATCGTGTGGAATCTTCCGTTTTGTTTTTATTTTTATTTTATCTTTTCGTGTCTATAGAAAGAATTTCTCTATCGATCTCTCCACCGTTCAATCCTCGAGAGACAAAAGAGGGAGAGGGGGGGGGGAAGATAAATATTTTCGATATATGTATGTATGTTTTTCTTATGGTACACGCATGAACGTAATACCGAGAAACACTGTTAGCAATAAAATGCAACTCGTGCGCCATCTCCAGCTTTCGTTTGAATAATATGTCTCCTTCTCCTTGACCTCTGTAGGTCCTCCAATATTTCAAAAACTACTCGATCTCACTCTCGAATGAAATTGAGATTTGCGAGTGAAGAACAATCTTTTACAGTTCCGCGTTTTTCAATTTCACTTTTTTCGATATCATATATCGTGAACGCTGAAAAAACAAGAGGTAGATTAAGCTGGAAGCAAGTATATGCACAAAATACAAAACTCAAAATTCATGAAATATATATATTAAGAGGGGATTATCTTATTATTCATTTCATGGTAAACAACTATGGATCAATGCAAAATTTGGTGTGTGGTTTGATTCATCTTTTACCTGTTCATAAAAAGATTTTCCCCCAAAAGTAGGATATGGTTCTTACAGCTGATATGATAGCGTGCACGATTTCAGTTTTACGATTGATCTTTCATTAATTAAAATCTCAAGAACATTTCATTCTAGACGTATATATGTATATAGTTATTATCGTTTGATGAACGGAACAAAAGAAAATATCAAAAATGCGAATTTGGTGATGACTTAAGGAGGAACTTGAGGTAGAACCCATGTCAAATAAAGTACATATGTTCAGAATGAACATTTTGCGATTTTTATAAAGTTTGAAAGTTCATAACTTTAAAACCATTAAGTGAATCATTCTCAAATTTGGCACAAGGATTTTCTAACCGTTTTCAAACAAGTCTTGAAAATTTTAACTTTCTCTTACCTTACATTTTAAAAATACCTCCAATTCCAAAGGAAAAATATCGATTTTTCACAGAAATCAGATCCATTCTTTCAATGTAATCAAAAAATATATCAACGTACGGCTTTTTCGCTTTATCTATTGAACGAAATCCGTAGAATAGTTTTTTATAGTTATCATGAATACCAATAGGAAAAACGCTCTTTCGAGAGAAGCACCTTCAAAGATCGCTTTCTACAACCCTCAATACGTGATGATCGGTATGAGATTCTTTATAAGTTTGTCATTTTCGAGAATTTCAATCTGAAATTTGGCACAGATATTCTTAACTTTCTGAAAGATATAAATTATCGATTGGTGAAAAATCGATTTTTCGGTACGATGAAGAGAAAATCTCGCCTTAATTTTTTTGTACGGTATAAATCGTTCGAATAAGTATATGTTAAACATAAATGGGAATTTCGAACAAGAAAAATTTCCAAGTTCAAATATGATGAAGAAAATGTAAACTTTTCCCAATGATTAATATCATTATTGATTTCTAAATGAAAGAGATATCGTGACAATTTGACTGACGCCTGACCAATTATTGAGAACAGCTACTGTCCATGAAATGGAGTGTTTCTAACCAGAATTAGAAGCAGTCGTGAAGCGACAGGAGGGGAAATGGGAGAGGGTGTGACTGGAAATACTATACGACAGCCAAGTGCGTTCTATTCAATAAACTAACCCAATTCTAGGCTTAGTCGCTCGTTGTTCGCCCCTAACATGCGCCCCATACATATATTAGAAGCAAACCCAAACCCTATCTCATTCGTATAATGTACAAATTCACACATCTTTCCGTTTGGTTTTGCGCATAAATTGAGGAGCGGAAAAAAACAAGCGAATGATTTAGCAGCATCATTTCTCTTTAATAAGTTTCAATATTATTAGTGAATTAAGCATGTCGGATAATTTTGGCGAGCGTGCATGGTATATTTCAAATTTGTACTGTATTATAGCAGAGAAAACGGAAATTTTTTCAATCGCATATGGTGATCTAATTTCGTTAAACATATTTGAATTGTTTACGTGCTTTGATACTCAGTTATCGGGAAGTTATATAATATTGACCATATTCTTAATATGTATACATATATAAATGTGCACTAGAACATTTTCATGCAATTTTCATAAGGAAGTTACTATCTTGACTACATTGCCAAAACATAATTTTCTCTGCTTTACCTACGTAATTAGAACAGCCGCCCAAGAGTATATGAGAAAAAAAGCAATGAAAAACATAACTATAGTAAAAGTGGGATATCCGTTAGATTTCGAAAAAATTGTACGTATTGGGTGGAAATTTTTTTGCATGGATTTCTATAGCAGGTCCTCATGCTAATACGGCTAGAAGCTATCGTGATTAGCCAGACTCATGTATTAACCATCAGCTATACACGTACACGAGAGAGCATTAACTGTTATCGAATTTCTCAAGTTATCAATCATTGTTTGTCTCCTGTGCGCTCATATCGGGTTCAACCTGATATGGAACGCCGAAGCGATCGCCTCTGGCTTCGTGCTTGCGTCTCCGTTCTCTCCAGATGATTTAACTCCACACATTATGTCCCCGGATAAAATTGATTCTTACATTCCATGAAAAAAATATAAGTAGAAAGAAAGAAAGGAGCAGAGATGCGAGGTGCGAAATAATTTATACGTTTGTGCCTTTTGGAATTACGAACGCTTTGAAACAGAGAGTCAGGTGCGTAATTAGGTATCTACTATATTTGTGCAGAACGCTCGTGATTCGGGCTCAACAATCCTACTTACGGGTCACCCTGAGCTAAATACGCTCAATACGGACGCGCTTCTCTCATTCTCATGCATGCCTGGGAATACCACGCAGAATTATAACTACATATATGTATGCGTATGTAAATATACCGGCTTTACCGAACGGTGAATTACACTCGGAATGTCTCTAAGAAAATTATATATACATATACATATAAAAAAAACAGTTATCCACTGAAAATACAATATACATACAATTACACACAATGGAATATTATCCAAGAAGTAAATCAAACCTATATACGGCATAATCTTTAATAAATTTTTGACAGGAATTTTTTCACATTAGAACAAAGTGTAATGACTTTTAAATAAAAATCTAGAAGATCCAGATTCAATACTGAAAAATATACGTATTGTCGAGCTTCACGCCGGAGATATTTTATATGTAGGTGTGTAATATGATTTAGATAAGTAGGTTTACGTTTCCTATTGAATATATATAATGTACACACTATACACATACATGTTTAAATCTAGAAAAATGTATCTACATTAGGGCGGCGCAAAAAAACCGACTATTTTTTTTTTGAGTCTCGTGTGAAAAAATGTTAGTTTTCGATGTTTTAAGAATTACCTCCAAAGAACAACTCAAAAAAAAAATTTTTAGAGGTCGCTCCGAATTTTTTAAAATTTCAAAAATCGAATTTTTTTTTTTTATTTTTATTTTCCAATGTTACAGTATAATTTTATAGACGAAAAAATAGTAAGTTTCAGAAAGTTTCAATTCAAAATTTGAATTTTAAAAGGTCGGCTCCAAATTTTTCAAAATTTGCTAGTGCGTTACTTTGGATTCTCTCGAGCGACCTTTTAATATTCAAATTGAAATTCCGTACATTTTTTATCTTTTATTTAAGGATGTTGACCCCTTACGTCAAAAAAGAGAGATTTTGATGAAACTTTGCATAAACGTAGATAAAGGCTTTAAAAAGTCCCTTGCCAAATTTG
>JAPYYX010003437.1:0-17692 GCA_030522605.1 Cremastinae sp. B BG-2022a | reverse complement strand
AATTTTTGTACCGAAAAAAACACGTTTTTTTGCGAAAAATTGTTAATAACTTTTCAACCGTTGACGCTAGATAAATTCTGAGGGCGGATTTTGAAAGGGGACAAAATTTTACGTCGGGCATGGTATTTCAAGAATTTTTTCCGAGATCAATGATGTGCGAAAAAAGCGCATGAACATTGTGTCCAAATTTGTCCTCTCCGGTCCTAGACGAATCTAGTAAAAAAAAAGAAAACACGTTTTACCGTACCGTTTTTAAGATATGAGCGTTTGAAGTTTCACGAAAATACATGTACTCTTATGCAGACGACGAAAATTTCACCGGAAATGACAGAATTACGCAAAATTTAGATGTTTGATGATATAATCAAAAATCATCATACGAAACTTTAATTAATTATTTATGAACAAAATTTCTGGACTTTTCACCGCACCGTTTTTTTGCTATCATTTATTGAAGTTTGATATGCGGCATCTATCTCTTTTTTACTCCGCAGATCTCATCATACTAGTAGTCACGCGTATATGGTCAAATGAGAGCTTAAAATATACTCTATATTACAAATAATTAGTTGAATATATAAAATTTCGGGTTTGATCATCAAATAAAATAGAAATATATTTTTTCAATATGATTTCAATACTTTTTAAAAGATTTATCAAAAATTCGAAAAATCTATTAAAGTTGGGAATTTTATTTCCCGTTTTTCTTCCGAACCACCCTTAATGCGTGCGTCAAGCTCTACACAAAATTATCATCAATTGAATTGCGCTTCTTTGGAATTAGTAACGGAAGTTCAACTTTTCTCCCCCTTGCCTTATCTCTTACGCTCGTGCACCCAACGGTCATGGCTTGCTTATTATTTCTTTTACATAACGGTTGCCTCTTTCTTTTAACACTCATGTTTCAATAAGAGAGAAAAATACCAAGAGAGACAAAAACAGAAAGAGGATTACGAAAGCTGTGAACTCATAGATCCATAGTAGCCTTAACCTCGACTCATCATTTTATAAACACACGACATCACCCAGCATATAGGAAGTTAAAACTTCAAAAATGTACATATGAACGTAATTACGATGTAATTGTGATACACACTAATATCTGTTCTGCATGTCTTCGGTTCCAGAAGTCGATGATCGTTACTGCCTGTCGATTTTCGAACACTCTGCCTCCGGCCCTTCGGTGTACTGGCTCAAAACGAGCGTTTAGGAGTGGATTGCTGGCTCACCTCCTGGCCCAGGTTGGGCCCGGGACGTGATCGTCGTGTCAACTGCCTCATTGAATCCCCGGCCATGGCTATATTTATTTATTTTTTTCTCGCACACGCTACCTCTCAATTTCTCCTACTCTCAGACGTTCTCTGAATTGTACATAATGTATTCTTCCTCTATATGCTTCTGTTTCTTGTTTTGATCTTACTTTTACTAAAGCTTCTGTAATGTTATTTTGTACATAGGGGCTAGCCCCAGTATAATGAAACTGGCATTTATCTATCTTTACAAGAATTTTATAAGCCAAATAGGATATCAGGTAATTCACGTACAAATAAAATCATATTCTCATATAGAATCAATATTTTGATAAGTTATCAAAAACGACAAAATGCACTGCATGAGTCATCGGGAATCGTGTGTACAAGACGAACGTTAACAAAATTGTCATCTTCATCGAGGTGAGATGACGCGTTCGCGAGACGATAAATAAACATGTGTGAATGCCAAGTGTTTTTTTCACTTCAGCGAAATTTTTCATGATTTTCTTCTGCATAAAAAAACGAGCTCATCTTCTTCATCACTGATAAGAGAATGAGATATATGCGATGCACAGAGATCCATAAATGCGGTTTGCAGCAGAGCAAAGAAGGACATTAACCAGTGCAAGAGTGAAGAAGAAAGTTGAAATTTGCGAGAATGTCGAAGTCGACGATTTTTTTGGTGTTCGTCCTTGGGAGTCTAGCCGTGGCGAGTGGTTCACCCGGTTTTTGGGGCAGTTCGTATGCGTACACGAATGGTAGCTCGTCACATAACCTCACAGTTGGGGCGCGTCAGCTCGGTGACTATCTCATCCGCCAGGAACACGTCAAGAAGGATTCCTCGTTCTGGAGGAAGGTTACAGCTGAGAAGACGTTCCTTGTCAACAAATACGAAAGAATTACTCAAGTCAAGGCGATCGATCAGAAAAAAGATGGACATGGCGGAACCGCCAGCATTCTCAATGGTGGTCCTGGATTCAACAGCGTGTCCCTGCGTTTTAAGAGCGAGCGGGGCTACGACATTGACTTTATTGTAGAAATTTACGCAAGACGATAAACCCGATTGTAATTCAAATGTTTGACCTGAATTTTCCAAAGTGTCCAGAAGCTTCTGGAATATTTGAATTTTAATAAAAGAAGATCCGTATCCACAAGTGTTTTTTTTTGCTCAATCTTTTTTTTTCGATGAGTCTACAGTCTACAGATAACATTTAGATATTTGAATGATAGTTACATAATAATGTTATACGGATATTGATATTGTACATATTCATGTTAGTGAAATGGGAAATTACTATTATATCGATATTTCATAAATAAACTTTTAACTACAAATGAACAAATTAAGAATAAATCGAAAAATTAATTAAACATTTTAATTTTTAATTTGATTGTTACTTCAATGACCTTGACCTTTAAAAAATTTTATATTCACAGTTTATCAAAAATTATTTTTATTCGACTTTTACTGAACATATGTGCAACCCAATGTAGTATTGCCAATGCAGTGGATTATATAACCAAAATTCAAGTGGATTATATAACCAAAATTCAAGTGTACTCATAAAGTATTCTGCACGATATCAAAATGTACTCTCTCGACCTTAATTTGTGATACATTTTATCTTCAAGATAACGACACACTGATTACGAAAAAACACGCGGTGGAGAATCAGCAACGGTAAGTCGCGTTTTTCGGGTATAAAATTGCACAGAGCAGATGCAATCGAGCAGTCAAAAATCATAAGCGTCCGGCACATCGTTCTCAGAAATATTTTAAAAAATATCTTCGTCGAAGATGAACGGAAATAATTTTTTGTTGCTGGGAGCTCTCATCGTCGCGATCGCTGTAGCGGTCACTGCTGCGCCCTACAGCAACGTCCACGACGTCAGGTATCAACAGTCTGGACATAATCTCAGCGTCGGACATCGACAGTCTGGTGACCACGCTAGTCAATACTCAATCTGGAGACACGTTGGGCCAAACGAGCTCACCCAGTTCGAACGCACTTTCCATGCTCCTGCTCGTGAAAACGTCACTTTTGTTCGTGTCGTCGACCTAGTACCGCAGGGTAAAGGTGGATTCGTGACTTTAGTCAGTGGTGGTCCTGGCAAAAACTTCACCACGCTCTCATTTAGGAATCAGATGGGCCAACGAGTGGGATTCGATATTGAAATCTACTCAAGACGGTGAAAATTTTGTTCCTAAGTACTTTTTGTTGTTATTGTTAATGTAACTCGTATTGTGATTGTTGATTTGAAATAAACAAAAGTATCACAACGGAAATTAATTTTTTTTATTTATAATTTGCATAAAAAATATGGAGTGAAGAGTGGTAAGAGTCCATCTTTTGTTTTTAAATTTCTTTCATTACTGTTAACATGTACAAAATACATACTTGTATGTAAAAATACAGTTCAACCTTGTTATAAGACTCGGGATTGTGCAAATGCGCCTCGTTATAAGACCTTTTCCCCTTCATCCCCACGTGACGGCACACGGTGGAGAAAATTGTGCGCAGTGACGATTTGCGCATCTCGAGTGCGCGGCAGTATTCGGCGAATGGGGAACACGACAGGGATTAGTAATAAGGTGATGCTCGATCTTATAATGAGGTGGGTCTTGTAATGAGGGCTCTTATAACGGGGTTGGACTGTAATACAGTCGAGTCTTACTACAGTGAAATGCAATAGAGTGAACTCTCACTACACTGAACGACGCCGATCTCGCTACAGTGAATTTTTCCTCCCCCCACCACTGAGATGTAGCAACCAATCACGATCGCGCTTATGATCTCTCGCATGTTCATCTCGCGCTTGCGCATTTTACTGCGCTTGATACGCTGTCCTTGAGTGGGGATAACGGGGAAATTCACTGTACCGAGACTAACCCAGTCCCGTCGAGTTCACTGTAGTGAGACTGGATTTTATTGAAATGTAATCAAAGATGGAAGGTAAGTAAAGTCTCTATACCTCCTGAGAGGAAGAGTTTTTCCGTGAATTTTAGTCCCCCCACAAGTTACGCACAATATGGTATCTTTTTGTAAGAAATTTATTAGGTGTATACTTAGTTAGAATAATGTGTGATTCATATGCAAACAACACTCAAGTTCTCAGAAACACATTTTGGAGTACAATAAAAAAACACAAGAAAAAACAAAGAGATACCTAGTGAGTCAGCGGGAATGGAGTGTTTGCGTTCGAAACGCATTAGCGAGAGCCGAAAATTGAGGTGAGATGTCGCATTTGCGAGCTCATGGATAAAAACGTGTAAACACCGAGAGACTTGTCTATTTCGGCGAATTTGATCATCGTTTTTTTTCCACTGAAAAAATAATTATAGCTCTCTATTTTCGGGAGTGATAAGGAGTAATAAAATTTCCATAGACTTTGATTCAAAAATACACAAAAGAATGGTTTGCAGTAGAGCACAGAAAAAAATTAGCGAATATGAAAGGGGTCAGGATCGAAATTTTCTAATTACAATTTTTTAGTATGGTCATCGGAAACTGAGTGGCGGTGGATAGTAATATCCTTCTTATGAAGTTCACACATCAATAAGCTGGTGATTGTATCATAATGTTATATTATAACCTCACAGTCGGAATACGACATCTCATGCAGTGACTATTTCATCCTCCAAGAACCCATCAAGGTGTTTTCACTTTCTTCGGAAAGGTCGTTGTTGAGAAGATAGTCCTTGTCAACAAATATGAAAGAATTAAACAATCCAAAGCGATCAGTTAGAAAAAAGATTGGTCATGGCCGATCGCTAGCATTCCCTATGGTGGTTGTGATTTCAATAACGTAACGCTCCGTTTCATAAAAGCAAATGTCGCTACAATTTTCAATTTAATTGTAGAAATTTATTGAAGACGATGAATTCGCTTTTACATTAAATATTTCTATCCACATACGTTTTATAAAATACAACCACGACAGGCTCGAATGCTCGAATTTTTAAGAAAAGATTTATTGGCACAAGTGTTCTTTTTTCTGCTCAATCTTCTTTTTGGTGATTCATCTCCAGATAAAACTTTTATTATTTTGTATCCTAAATGATAATTACGTAACCATTTTGAACGGGATCGAGATTATAATATTTTATAAATAAAATATTTTTTAAAAATTAGAATATAATTACATAAATATTAATGAGACAATAAAAAATCTAAAAATTCATTAATATTTCGAATTTGATGAATTGCTTCAATACTTCTTTTTGTATTAATTTATTCTCTCCAGACTGATGATTCATATTCTCGGACACTCTATAAATTATTACTGAAATTATTTAAATATACACGTGAGGTAAAAAATTCTGTACATCAGAATGTATTTTCATACTTCATCGTCAGTACATGTTATCTTTACGATAACGAGCCGCCGATTCCGAAAAACCATAAGAGCTTCAAGAATCAACACGGATAATTCTCGTTCGCATATAAAATTACCGGAATAGACGAATTGAAGCAGTCGAGCATCGCAAACGTTCGTGATACCACAGTAAAGAGATATTAAAAAACGATCGTGCAAAGATGAGAGAAAATAAT
This sequence comes from Cremastinae sp. B BG-2022a, assembly GCA_030522605.1. Lineage (NCBI taxonomy): Eukaryota > Metazoa > Arthropoda > Insecta > Hymenoptera > Ichneumonidae > Cremastinae sp. B BG-2022a. The sequence goes on along the minus strand of JAPYYX010003437.1, from coordinate 11,886 downwards.
TTTTGGTTATTAGCGGTTTGCATCGTCGCGATCGCCGTAGCGGTCAGCGCCGTGCCTTACAACGGCAACTACGGATATCAGAAACCTCGATACAATGGGACGAATTATAATTCAGGTTATGTGAATAACAACGTTGGAAGTCGACCTCGAAACAACACTTATTATCCGAATTATAACAACGCTAAATACCCGAGCAGTGGATACAATGGCAGATACAACAGATCTGCAATATATCCAAACAACAATGGAAGTGGAAATCGGCCTTACAACACGAACTACCCGTATTATGACAATACTAGGAATCAAAACACTGGCTACGCCGTAAACAACGCATATGCGCGTGACATCCACTTTGGAGGTCGACAGTATTCCGATCACAGTACAATATTTGGAGTCAAGAAGAACACTTGGTTCAGCAACAACTTTGAACAAACCTTTTATGCTCCTTCTGGTGAAAATATCACGTTTGTTCAAGTCATCGACCAAGTGCCGCAGGGGAAAGGTGGATTCGTCAAGTATGTCGCTGGTGGACCCGGTTACAACTTTATCAGGCTCGGATTTCAAGGTTCACGCTTGGATTTCCGTGTCATAGTCTACTCAAAGCGCGGAACAGTTTATTCGTATATCTATAAATAATTATGTAATTCTGAACTTTCCTTCGTCTTGTTATTTTTATCTTTTGATTGACTTGTGTTGAATTGTGGTTGTTGATTTGAAATAAATGATTATTGCAAAATGTTGTTCAAACTTTTTTTTATCAATTTATGGGAGCTTTCCACCTACAGTGAACACTGTGTCGTCGATCGCGATTTCCACCAATGACACAAGTCCATATAACCGAACACAGTCTGAAAGCGTAGTCGGACACAAACGACAATTGTGTCACTCTTGTGTGAGATTGTGTTTCAATTGCTGGAAAGCTCACGTGGGACCGACACAGGTAAACACTGTGTCGTCGATCGTGCTTTCCACCAATAACACAAGTCGATATAACCAACACAGTCTGAAAACGTAGTCGGACACAAAAAACAATTGTGTCACTTTATGTGAGATTGTGTTTGGGTTGCTGGAAAACACTCCATGTAAAAATATAGTATTGAAGTCAACATCAATTATGAAAAAAAGTAAGCAGGGAAAATTATAACTCTATAATGAATTCTCTAAATAATAATTATTTTTCGAATAAATCTTGTGCATAAAAATTAAAATAAATGAAAGAAATCCAAACTGAATCGCATTTTGTGAAGAAAGAACTTGTTGAGATTCTTCGGTTTGTTTTATGAGATTGCTAATTGAATATCATACAAATTGAAATCTCGCACAAGTTCAATCTCCGCGCCCGTATCAAAAATCTTGAATGTTCTCGAAATTGTTAAAAGTTATTGCGGAAGAAATTCAATGCACAGTGCGGCTGGCACAAAACGTTCTTTGAAAAAGACTTTACCAGCGCCACTAAGGTTAAGCGGTAAATATTTGACTTATCGACTCGTCTCTGAATTACCAACGATTGGTAATACGTCGGTAAAAGCGATAATGATCAAATTAGAGTATTTATTTTTTTTGGGTACTTTATACTTTCAACTATGTCCACTTGATCGAAAATTTTATTAATTTGTTACTTATTATGGTATAACAAAGTAAAGATTGAACAAATTCTAAGTTGTTCTCCTGTTTTGCTATGAGAAAGGTAACGACTAGGTCTACAGTCGATACTAGCGAGAATATTCCACTAATTACCATGCAACTATCATGATACTGAAAAAAAAGCACGAAACTGATAGTAGAAACATAGAAAACTTTATTTCCCGTCCTCATCGTTCTCTTACTTTATAACCGAGCTTAAGAATAAATTGTATAAATAAACGAACCGTACTAACGGCACGGTGAAATGGGCAAAAGCAGCGATATGTCGTAGCAATCGTGGAGATGCGAACGCGCGTGTCACGATTTCGAAGAAAGCGTCGATCGAGACTGTCGTTGATTTCACGTCTGTGAATATTTATTTTCATTATCATCACGGAATTTCTTTGGGCTACGCCGGGTCAATGAAGACTGGAAGCTCTTCCTGCTGTCGGAGCAACGTCGCTAGCGCGATTTCCAAATTTTCCGGCAAATGATCGAGAAGCATCCTCGGCATCACCGACAGTTCCATGAAATCCTCAGCCTCGGCCCATCGCATCTCGTACTGGCGGTCCTTCTTGTTTATTTTTTTACTGCGTTGCACAAAACATAAACAGATTAATTTTTATATTTTTACCTTTATCTCATGTGAAATAGAAATAATTTTTTTTAACAGGAAGAAAAAAAAACTTATTTTTGTATTTTTTTTCTCTCAAATTCTCATTGGTCAACTCGAAAACGAGCTTCAACTCACTTTTTCTCGGACGGCGGCGGTTTGGATCTCTCCAAATGAAGAATACGTCCGGCGTTGTACAGTCTGACCTTCGAGTAGCGTCTTCTCGTAACATCACGTTCTAGCACCATTGTTTCCTTGAAGATAAAAAAAACAGTTGCTACATTATCTTTCGGGTAACGGTGACCAACCTTGAAAGGCTTTGAAAATGATGTTTTCTTTACTTTTCAGTTTCTTAATCGTTTGTTTTACTTTGTTTTTTTCAAAAGTCAATTCAATTAATGGAAGTTAATAAAAATTAAGGTAATGTTCAAGTGTCCGATATCGTGCAAAATCGAACTTTGCTATTTTCTCTGAAAATAATCATTTTCGAAGAAAAAAAAAGAATCACGTTGTTCTCTTTCCATTGAAGAATAATGGGATTCTCTTGTTTTTTTCTAAAATATCAAAAATCTCTGAGGAAATAGCAAATCCGTTCTCCATCTGTCCTTCTCGCAATCGTAGGGGTTAAACATCTTCTTGAATTTAAAATTTATCAAGGTATTGGAGAGTGTACTATTTTTTATGAGGATGTTTCTGTTTGAGCAAAAGGCAATAAAAATAATGTGACGAGAAAAAAAAAATTTTTTTACCGTTTGTCTCATCGATGGTAATTCCGAGAGCAACGGTAGTTGGCCGGGTATCGAATTAATCGTATTCCCATTTCTCCAAGTTCTGTTGAGATCACGATCTGGTACGCCGAACAGCGCATAACCGAATCCATTCAAAACTACCCTATACTATAAATATAAAAAACGTAGCGGTTATTGAATTGTTTATAAATCTTTTATTACATTAAAGTTTTGGAATATTTATGAGAAAGCTAATTTTTTTAATGGCAAATGAATTATTGCGAACTCAAAATTGCGTGCAACCTTTTGTGTTTATTGAAAAATAATGAAACAAAAACTATACTTTTGGCAAGCGGCAGGCTTGCAGCGTTATGAGAAGTGAAGTTCGAAAATTTTCGATACTGTCGACACTCAGTCTCATAACCAAATCATCGCCGAGGCCAACCGTCAGTACAAAATCCTCGGTCACTCTTGCAGCCTCTCTGCTTAATAGTCCAGCTGGAAAAAATCAACTTTAATTTTTTTCCTTCTTCAAAATCCTTGATAATGGTTTTAAACTATTTTCTGTACGTACAATATCTAAGTTATAATTTGAATTTTTATATATGTTCCGCCAACTATACATTTGGAAAATTAAAAAAAAAAGCTTTTTGTTCAAATTGTTTAGAAGAAGTACTCGATTTATCAACTGGTATTGTAGCGAACACGAGATATGACAAGTTTGTTGCAGAAATTTTACTATTTCATTGTCGAAACTTTTGTCTGATATTGTACGGCTCATGCATTCTTAACAGTTTTTTTATTTATTTTTGTTTTTACCTGGCGTCGCAAATGCATAGACTTTGAGATCCGGGTAGCGAGGCCTTATGAGTAAAGCTAGCAAAACTGCTAATCCGGCACCCAAACTGTGCCCTAAAGGAAAGTATTGTTTTTAAATAAAATTTTTTAAGATAAATATAAAATCATGAAAACAATAGGAATCTAACAAAATATGCTAATTTCTTCAATGTTAATTTTTTGTTTATTTTTTTCTACCTGTCAAAATGAGACGATAATTTGGATACGTCGCAAAAGCTCTTTCCAATATTTTGTATTGGTCCAATTGTCTAAGAAGAACTTTGGCTCCAACGATCATGCCTTTGTGAGCCTGAAAAAAACGAGGATTCAGAATATTCAAGGATTAAAAACAATTCAATGTTCGATGGATGTTTGATTTTCGTATTATTTTTGATTTATAATTATTATTTCAGATTTTCGAACTTTTCAAATTATTTTTTTAAATTCTCACCATGCTGCCAGGTGGCAGACCTTCCTGCTCGAACGAATCCGAAGCCGCGGCTATGTCCGTTATGAGATCTCGAATCGATAGCGAACCTCTAATAACAATCGCGATACTCGAAGTTTTGTGGTCAGCAATCACGCAAAATGGTATCTGTTAAAAATGAATTTTTTTTGTTAAACTTAGATAAAATGACATTTATTTTAATGAAATTTATTTTCCAATCAGTTTTCCATTAAGAATTCTAGCTTATATCAGAATTGTTTGAGTGAAATTTAAAAAAAGTAGAAGAAAAGAAAACGAATTCTATTCAATTCCTCTTACGAATGGAATAAAAGTCTGATATATTTAAAATATCACTATCAATTTAATTTGATACGTCGTCTGTATACGTTTATTCTTTTCTATCGCCACGCAATTTTTAATTCGCTAGTAAATTTTTTCAAATTCCATAAAAATTTTAAGAAAAATAAAAATAAACAAAATGAACCTCGCACAAATGATTCCTGAAAGAGGCGAAGAGTATTTCCTCTTCGTTGAGGTTTGAGAGGTACTTGACTCCAGCTAGATTGCAAAGACAGCAATTATCGTCGAGAATGTTGGCGCGCTCGCCGCGGAAACAGGCGCAGCAGGTCATTTGTTTCGCAAGCCTGAAGCAGCCTGTACAGGCGTGCTGATACACGACGAAAAGCCATCCGTAAGACGATATCGCCAATTTCAAGTAATGATGAGCCAACTCGAGTGACATCCAACTCGGGGAATCCGAAAAAATCTTTTCGCTCTCTGAAAAAATAACGAATTCATTTTTATAAAAACATTAACAAATCTTTGTCAACGATTCACAACGCTGCAAATTGTATACAATTTACAGTGTATGGAAAAATGAAAATGAATGAATGTTTGTTATTTACTATTATAGGACGTATCGTAATAAATAATTGATTAGATTTGTTATATAAAAAAATTTTGTTTTTTTATAAAATGACAAACATCAAATATCTAAGGGTGAAATTAATAATAATGGATTTTCATGAATATAAAATATGCAAATCCCACTAATTTTTTTTTTTTCGTTTAATGTTTTATATATGTTTAATAAAAAAAATAAATATTGTTAATGTTTTAAAAAAATTTTGATAATTGCAATTTAAAAAAAAAATAATAACTAGAAATATATTGACAATAATTCCGTACTTTTATGAAGTGTAAATGAAAATTCAGCTATAACGTACCAACCACGTACTCAGGCCGTGCTAAAATGTTGAGTCGTCTGAGTTCGAGGGTTTCGCGTTTCTGACGAACTCGCAACAGAACACAGCCAGCCATGACGTCCGATGGAACGAGATCAGTGCCACGAAAAAGTGCACTCAGAAGACCTTTCAAATGGAAAAAAAATTATTTTATGTTAAAAAACCCAAAATATTAATTTTCCTCCATTATATAAATTTTATAAATTTTCCATTTGTTCTCCTTGTATGTTACAATACAACAATAAACACCATCGCGTGCATTTAAAAAAATAAAAATCAACGCTCAAGAAAATATGTCAATTAAAATTTTTTTTTAATTCAAAAATAAATAAATAAAAAATTTGTAATAAATAATTTTTTAATTACAAATCGCATTTATTCGTTTCTTATTTGCTTTGGACCTCACCGCTATGTACCTATGTCTCACCAGCAACATGTTGAAAAGTATCGTTGGCGCTCTCGTCTCGTCTCATCCACCAGAGAAATTTGAATCTGCGAAGCCAGATCCTCGAAACTTTGCCATGCTCGATCGAATCTTCGAGCACTTTGTCGGGCAGCCGTAGCGAGCCGAGTGGATCGAAGACGAGGGCGAGTCCGAGGATTGCCAAACCTATCAGCACCCAGTCGAAAAAAACAAGCGCCTTCACCACTGTTATCGTATAACCCTCGGTGTTGCAATCCACGTGCTCGCTCAGAATCCACAAACTTCCCAAAACGTTCCAAACTATTTCCGGCACTAGCAGCAATATTCTAAACAAACAATATTTTTTAATAAATAATTTTTTTTAATTCTGTAAGGGACCAAATTATTTCTAAAAAATTTGCTAGCAAACATTTTACGCTCTCAAGGTCGCCAAGCAAATTTTTGTTTTTCGAGTCGGAGCGTTTCTGATTCATTTTTCGCCTATTATGCAAAATAGAGGTTTCGTATCGGACGATTTTTATGCTCGCCTGGACAATTTCGCTATTCGCAGGCACATGAATGAAAAAAAATCACTGTTGAATACTAAAATTTTAATTTTAGTGAAAAAAATATTTCACAAATTTTAGAACAATTTTAAAAACTAGATTATCTGTATGCAACTATAAATTTCGATTTAAAATTCGAAAATAAATTACATATCAAAAGCTTTGAATAAATATAAAAATTAAAATATAAAATTATATTTTTCGAATAAATTTTGTTGTTCAAATTTTTATTTTTGCGAAAAAAATATTTCAATGAGTGTAGGAAATTTATTAAAACCAGATTATATGTTTGTAACTATTAATGTAAATCTAAAAACTTAAAAATTTAAAAAATTTAAATTCGTATAGGAGAGTAATGTAGGGGAAAGATAACTCACTTGACTGTAAGAAGAGGCTGAACGAATCTTCTAGCATGCGTATCGGTAATTGATCCCCTAGCACTGTGATTTACAATGACGAATATGAGAATCGTCACGAAACCGAGAATAACCATTTCGCCTGCGAGGAAAACCCTGACGAGTTCTCCTCCGGTTCGACATTTCCAAGTTTCATTGTAGAATCTCAAGCAGGAAATGCCCACTAGAACGAACCTTTAATTTCGAACAATAAAATATTTAAAAAAAATTTTTTCATTGTTATTTTTAAAAAACATTGAAAGAGAAATCAATTTTTCATTTCATTTGCTTGTTCAATTAGTAAATAATATTTTTGCTTAAGATTTTGAAGTTTAGATAATTTTTCTTTGACATTTTGGGTATAAAAAATTTATTAATATTACCATAGAACTCTTATGAAGATTTCGAAAAGTCCAGGATATACGAGATCGTCCGAGGCTGCTAGCCATTTTCTTCCAAATAATTGAAGGGCTGGCATCTTTCTGTAAAAAAAAACAAGAGAGTGGAAATGAAAAAACAAATCTAAATTTTTTCTTGTAGTTAAATTTAGCTACAGTAAAACAATAAAATATTATAAATAAACAAAAGATAATTTCTTCAATAAAGTGAGTTACTTTTTTATAATCATAAAAATCAATTTTCATTAAAATTATTAATTATCAACAATTTAAAAAATTAATTTGTTCACTTATTATAATTATTATTTAGTCATTAAAAAAAGGACGTTTTACATTCTCCATTCATATTGTAGATCATAATAATAACGTTTTTGGCATTCAAAAAATTGTTGAAAAATCAGGAAATTTTAAAGGCAAACTAGTAAGATAATAAAAAAGAATTATTGAGCTACAAATATTACATGCAATAGAAACTGTATTCTGTTTGTTTAGAAAGTTGTTTCAACATACCACATACCACATAAATTTTAGAATGACCATAAAAGTATTAACAAAATTCGTTGAATTAAAAATGAACAAAAATTTCAGATTAATTAGAGATTTAATTTTAAACATGTTGTGAATGTCTCTGTGGTCTGCCCATAAAGTACAACACCACGTGACATATTCGTCTGATCGATTCGATCTTTTTCCACTGTCGAATTTTCTATACTTCGAATTATACGAATTTTGGAAAACATTTAATACGAAAAATAAAAAAAATAAAATTTGACTTTTTTGACTAAAAGGATTTAAAAAAATTTGGAGACTTTAATCGCAAACGCGTGAACGAATTTTCATTGTTATTCTCAACGCGCAACGTGAAACACGGAAATTTCAACTTCACCGCGCTCGTTCGTCTCGGCGCGCTAATGAATTTAATAAGCATTCGTACAGTGAGAGAGAAAATTATAAATCCATAAAGTTAAAGCGTTGTTATTGCAAATAACGTGACGTAACAATTTTTTTTAACTAATATTTAAAAAAGAAATTGTTAACTTAATTTTTCTTTCAATTTTTTTATTGGAATGTTGAGTATTTTTATTTATTCACTTTTAAATTGTTATTGTTAAACGATAATGTGGAAAAAAAATTTAAGAAAAAAATTGGAGAAAATTATTTCGAGTTATTTATTGAGTCTGAAAAACGTATAAAATTTCATACGATCTGTTGTGTGTACAATTCAGAGAGGAAATGTTTCTCGCTCGATCTCGCGGGCTCGTAAAAGTGTAGATTTTGAAATTCCGATTGCGGCGATAGTTTCGAAATTTATCGCTGAGACTGTACGCGTTTATGCAAAACGGGATTGCATATGGAATACGAGAAATTCAGTTAGCCACGCTACATTTTTTTCGTTATTAATTCACAATTTTTTCGATTCCTTAACGTGTTGGAAAAAGAAGTTGCAAGGAGATAAATCTTATTTTCAAGCCTCGGACGTTCAGAGTCGTTTTACGTGGAGGAATATTTTTCACGAGTTTTAATCTTTGATAAATAAAAAATTCTTTCCAACGAACAAGCGATGTGAATGTAAACAAACAAGACACCAAATGACAACAAATGACGAGACATTGGAGAAATATGTTTAATCACAAACTTTGCAAAGTATAAGGATTGGAATGTGGGATATAAACCAACAAGACACAACAAAAAATGACGAAAAATCGAAAAAAAAATTTTTAATTGAAAGAAGGGAACGGAATGTCGACAAAAAACGACACGAGCGTAACGAGCAACAAGAACAACAATTTTTTATTTTTCCGTTTTTTTTTGTAAATAATGTGTCATTACAGAGAATTTAAGGACGTCAGAACAGCACATCGCGTGATTCCATCGTTTCTGACGACAGAACTTTATTATCTTCGATTTTTTTCCATCGCTTCATAGTTTTTTTCATTGCATACATTTTTTTTCCAGAATCCTTCAATTGTCGACGTGTTAAGGTAGCGACATCGTATGAGAGTCCCTCTAAAAAGTATTTCGGATAATATTTGTGTAATGTCAAACAAATATTTTCGTTTTTAATGAACAATTATTTTCAGCTTTACTGAGGATTTTTTAAACACAGTGTAATGTTTTTGAAAACATTTAAAAACATATAAAATGTTGTTAAATCATATTTTGGAACATTTGAAAACATGTTTTAAAGCTTTCGCAACATGTTCTTAACGTGATTTCAAAATACACCTAAAACATTTTAAAAACATGTTTTAAAACATATTCCGAAATATTTAAAAACATGTTTTGAGAATATTTCAAACAATTTGAAAACATGTTCAAAATAGGATCGACGACATTTTGAGAACATGTTTACAAGTGTACTTAGAAACTTTTTGAAAACATGTTTAAGACGTCTTTAAAGCATGTTTTTAAATTAATAATGTTCGAAAAAAAATGTTTTTAAAAACATTTCAAAAACATAGGAAGTGACATTTCTTATTATTTCGAATCGAAACTTCTTATTGAGTCGACATTTCTAAAGTGTCGATTCAACTAATTACACTGGGGATTATGCTAATTTCTTTGTACACGTTTGAGAAAACAATTTTCTAATATCGTGCAATTTTTTATTGAAATCCGATGACGCCTTTTAAGACGTAATGGTGAAAAAAGTAGTCTTCTCGCATTCGTAATCACGAAACGTGTTAATTATTCCAAGTTTATTGACATAAATATTTCATGCACTAGACTATCAATTTCGTTAATACTGCGAGAGCTATTAGATATCATTGTTATTTCAACAAACTTCAATTTTGGGACAGTTTTGTCGAAATATGAGTTTAAAATTTAACTATGTTAAATGCACATGTTTCGTAAGTAGAAACGCGTTAAATTCAAGGAGAATGTTGAGGGTTTTATCCTCGTGCGTGGAAAACCATTAACGATTCTCGACGACCAGCGCAAGAAAACAGAAAAATAAACGAAAACGTCGCACTTCAACATCAATGACACCTGACGTGAGATTTTGTTTCATTTCGAGAGCTTCATATACTCTTCAAATATTTTTTTTTTCATTTTTTTCAATTTATTAATTGGTTCGAAAATAGTAATAGACAGAATGATTGAAATGATTGAATAGTAATAGACCAAATGATTGAAAATGATTTTGAAAAAAATGATTTTCCATTTATTCATCTATTTATTAATTGGTTAAAAAATAATGATGGACAGCTAAACAACTAAAAATGAAATCAATTTAATCGACGAGCATTCGGTGATTCACGATTTTTTCAAAGATTTTTAATATTTTCAAACGAACTTTATCTTTTATGAAAAATTTACTTACATTAAAAATTTATTTCAATCACTGATTTTTTTTTCAAAATTTTCAGCTTGATCTAAATTAAAACATATTTTAAATTCAGATTTTTATCTGTTAACGTCAATGTTCGGCCACCTTAAATAATGATGTCCGAAATTTTTATTTTTCTATTTTTGACATAATTCACTAAAAAATCACTTAGATTGGATTGAATCCAAGCGACATATTTTTGAAAATGCCGAAAAATAAAAATTATACTAATTAGCGGTGTAGAGGCAATAAAATAATATATTAACACATTTTTTTATAGTTGCTAAACAATGAGAAAAATACACGTACTCGTCATCAAACTATCCGAACGACATTGACTTTTTGTACACTTTTAGATTTCAATTCATCGTTATATTTTATTATAATTGAGCAAGAGTGTTCGAGCTCGGTGCATGTCCACCGCGCCGCATCTCTCGCGAGCGGCGCGAGACCGACAGACGAGAGTGGGGAGAATTCAAGTTAGCGCTCAGTCACTCGCCCCAGGCGATTCACGTCAGCGCGGGGCAGGTGTAAGCATCGACTGATTTTTTTATCATGAAATCTCGCTAAGAGACAATTGGATTTAAAAAAAAAATTCCAGCTAATTGCTCAACATCCGACGAAAATTAATTTTCAAAAACGTGTGAAATTCAGAAAAGAATGAGTACAATAAAAATTATTTAGCGTTCATTGATTCGGGATGAGTTAAAAATTCTCGAAAACTTCATAAATCAGTACCATAAAAAGAACGGCGCTCTGAAAATTTTATCATTTTTATTGAGAATTTTTTATTAATTTATTTTCTCAAAATCGTTTTTTTCTTCTACGGTCACGATCTAGTAAATCACGATCGGGCAAAAATCGAATATCTCTTTCTACGTTCGAGTGTCCGCTCGATCTATAATTTATTCAAAAATGGTGTTACAGTTATTTTCTTTCGGGTGTTCTAGTTTTTGTGAATTTCATAAAATTTTACTTCAATTCAAATTTTTAAGAGTAATTTTACATTTATTTTACAAATTTACAAATTTTCTACATTTTACAATTTTTATACGTACGAATTCTCATACAAAAATAAAAAAATTTTCTTGAAATTATATAATTTATTTCTCGGAAATTTACTCACAAATAATGACGCAACGATTTTATAATTTGTTTCAAGCGACTTCACAGTTTACATCAATTAATAATTTTTTATAATTATTAATAACACCGGCACACAAAAAAAAATAAGTGGCGATTACTTTTGACCGGACCCACCTATTTCTATGTATTTTGACGCGCTGAATTCGAATTTGGG
>JAPYYX010003436.1:0-10958 GCA_030522605.1 Cremastinae sp. B BG-2022a | reverse complement strand
TCAGAACCCTTTCAAAAGTCTAGAAAGACAGAAATTCGCAAATTTTCGTTCTGAAAATACTTTTGACATTGATTGTACGTATCATTCCTCCTTAAGAAACTCAATAAAAAACTTAAACATAATAAAAACCTAAATCTTTAAAATGTAAAAACAGTATGAGCTTCGATATCTCGTGGATAAAATTAATAAAAAATGTATTTTCATTAACAAGAATATGTGCAAAAAGTAATTAATCGTGCAGGCTCCCAATAAAAGTTGTAATACTACTACTAAAAAGTTATCACATTCCAAGATCTAAATGAACAAAGACGCGAGCGTCGTTTTCACGGTTTAAAAATATCGGACGATCGAATAATGAGAAATTACCTTGCCGATCACGAGGAGACCGAACGTGACCGCTGGATTAATGTGTCCGCCGGAGACGTGACCGATGCCCTGGACCGCGGTCGCGACCGCGAGTCCAAAAGCGAGACTTATCGCGACGACATTCCCGGTAATGACGGATCCGCAGCCAAAGAAATTCAGCAGCATCGTCCCGAGAAATTCAGCGACGAGGGCTCTGTACAGGTTCGCCTTTTTGTCGATGAGCTCGTGCACTCCAAATACCCTTTTCATAGTCTCCATTTCTGCAAAAAAATTTAGGAGATTCTGCTATCAAGCGAAAAATAACTTTAAACTTTAATTTTTTTACATCAGATGCTTCATAACAGAGAAATTGATTTTTAAAATTTTATCAATTTTTGCCGAATTGTTTAGGAGATATCGTACATTAAAATATAATTAGAACTTTTAACACTGTCAAGATACTGATCGAATGCTGATCGATAAAATCATTGAAAGTAAGATAAATTTATAAGAATATTTGCACTTCGAATATTATTATTCGAATGTTGTATGAATATCAATAAATTTTATCACGTCGTTTGTTTACTATCCACGTATTTTGTGAGTAAGGAGATAAAAATGCAAGCTCTTGGGTAAGCAACAATGTTAGTACTGATCGGTTGAGAGATTCGCAGATTTCGCTATGAAAATTTGCAGAAACATTCTTGGATGTCATATGGACCACTGTATATAAAATTTCAGGGGCTGTTATCGAATCAAAAAAACAAGATATTTATTTTTTTAAATCGTCATTTTTGCATACATTTTTAAATAAAATTGAAGCAGCTTCAACTAATTTTTTAGAAAAATCTGAAGACAAACGTTTTCATGATTTTGCTTATTATGTAACAAATAAACTTTACGCAGTATCAATTTGAATTTTGAGTATATTTTCTTATAGTAGATTTGTAATCACTTTTCTTAATGAACTTAAATAGTCAGTCTACTTGGAATATTAGAAAAAATCGAGACCAAAATTTCGATCCCCTTATGTAAGGTTTTATTTTTATGAAGGAAATAAGTAATTATTATTAAGTAAATAAAAATGTAAAATTCGCAAAAATTAATTTTTTCTATGATTTAGGTTAAAATATTTACTACCGCAATGAAATATTTCGTGATTTTTAAAATTGCTTTTAATATACACTCAATTGACTACAAAGTAGTAGCACAATCTAGTTAACACAAAATTAAAGAAACTAAAATTGCAAAAAATTCCATTGGCGATACTCGATAATTATCCTTACAAATTTTTTCATCATATTTATTCTTTCATTTTTCCTGATTATATTTTTTTATTCCATTTTTTTCTGACACTCGCAAGTTTGACAACGTAATTAACACCTTTTTATTCCTCTCTTTGCGTTACGTTACGTTACGTTACGTCAATTTTTTATCACTTCCGTTGATATTCCGGTTAAAAATTTCGTCACTGAACTTGACACGATGCTTACTCACAATTCGAAATTTATTTTTCGCTCATTTCGTCAATCGAGTCACCGTTTCGTAATTGTTGGGATGGGCGATTCGCAATTATTTTTATATTTTTTATACAGTCGAGCCGATTAAAAAAAAAAATATTCCATTCGCCGGGGAGAGATGATTGCTAAGGGGTGTGGTTCGATTGAAAGGGAGATACGAAGCTTTTTTTATCCCTCTCGGGTTTTTTGTTCTCTTCCTCTTCAACATATGAATATACGTATGTATACAGTTTTCGTCCCAGTCTCGAGTTATATCGATGGGATATTGCCATTTCGCGTGTTAGTACTCATAATGAAAAAAATGAGTGGGAAAGGGTGTGGCTGTCCCGATCTTTGGGTCTTCCTACCTTGAACCACATTTTTTACACCCTGATAAAAAATTATATTTCGCGATTGTCTTATCCATTGATCATCGATATCGATCTCGTCGTATTTTTTCAATTCATCTTTTAAGTGAAATAAATTCACTCGGCACGATTACACTTCTCGGTAAATTAAATTGTACTCGTAAAGAGAACGTGAGATTCGGAGATAAATTTTAATTTCCCTTATTTCATTAACTAAACTCACGAGGAGGAAGTACAGTGGAAAGTAGAAAAAATCAATTTATTATTTTTGAGGTAGTCATGAGAAATCTTGACTAAGAATATGAAGAGTTACCAAATTAACTTGAAGATTATTATCGACATTTCGTAGGCACGAGAAATATATAAACACTGAGTTATCGTCGTGAAATTTCGGTTTATTGTTGTTTCGCGTGTGGTACAGTGATACGGGATTTATTTTCGTCTTGATCCCAAAACTCGACTCTAGAAATGTAAATTTGTTGTTTTAGTCGATGCTCAATGGACAATTATCATATGGCTAATGCATTGAAAAATAAACGAGAGAAAAAGAAATAATTATAGATAAAACACTTGTCAGTTTTCGTGTCAAAAAAATTCTTCAAAAATATTAAAATGATTTAATTTAATTTTTGACGTTTGATTTAATGTTCTAAAAATGAGGTTTAATTTACAGTCAATGGACAATTACCATTTCGCTAATGCATTGAAAAATAAACGATAAGAACGAATAATTATAGTTTTGCTCGTCAGTTTTCACGTTGGAATGAATTTTTTAAAAATGAGATTAAAATAATTAAAATACAGTTTTTAAGGTTTGATTTAATTTTCTTAAAATGAAAAATTTAATTTCAAGTGAGGGGATATATAAAAAGGAAATGGCTTGTATGATTCCTGTCGATTTAAACTTGAGATATTAGAGGCACGAGAGGACTGTCGGTTGTTCGCCCACTTAAAAAAACGAAACGAGAGATGAGGTGACGAGCAATGTACATCGCTGTAAACGCGATCTCTGCGTGTTTAGTGGCACGTCTTCGTTTAGCAGTTCCGCTGATTTGCGTTGTGAATTTAGATCGAGGACGAGAACACGAATTACTTAAGAGTTTAACTGTTACTTTTAGTCATATTTCAACCCTTATTTAAAAAAGCGATGGAAAAAAACACGTCCACGAAAAATAAACAAAAATGAAATTGATGAAAAATGTCCCCTTCTAACCAATAATTTCGTAATGAATTTTATTTTGCATTATTTAACTCAGAACGGTAAAATAATTAGAAAAAATACATTTTAATTCTATGTATATTTTAAATTATAACTAATTTTTATTTTTGATAATTTAATCAAGAAAGTAAAAAATATAATGAACAAATACTTGACAAGGTTATAGATTTCAGATTTATGAAAAAAATGACAAAATACAAGCGAGTAATCAAAAAATCAATTCGCACAAAATTAATGAACAGTTTTCAATTTTTATCAACAATCGCTAACTGAATTCCGTTTCTTGTATAAATAAAAATGAGAATAGGTAAATGATTGAAAAATTTACATTTTAGATTAACATAAAAAAAGTACATAAAAAAAAATTTTGACCAAAAATACTAAATTATTTGACAATTGCGAAGAGAGTTTCGCTAATCCGTATCTCCATGCCTTAAATGGATAGCTCGCTAACCCACGTACCTTTTTATACCCTGGTCATGATACCGCGTTAACTGTAACGTCCGTTTGTTTCGACCTATGCCACGTCGCAGCATTAACTGTAACGTCCGTTTCTAATCTGTCATTATACATATTTCATATAGAACGTCGCGTGATGATATTGTTCTCCCACGAAATTAAGAGTAATTGACCTTTGAAATCCCAAAGAGGTGAAAAATCTACTCCAAATAGGTTTCCGATTCAGTACAATGAAAAAGATAACAAAAAATTGCAACTCACGTTTCCTATCCGCAAGAAAAAATTAGAAATTTTTTGATTAAATTTAAGTAAATAATAAAATAATAAATAGGCTTTTGTAGTTAATATAAAAATGTGTAATATCCGAAAAATTGAGTTTTTTTAATATTAATAAGACAATTAAAAATTTCTCATGAATATTTATAAAAAATGTATTAGGAACAATTGGTGTAACATACATATTATTTTGTCATAAATTTGAACAAAATATATTTTTAACGTACCTATAATTATACATATACGATGATTAAATATTAATGAATAATTTAAAACAATTTTTTTATCAAAAACAATATTTTCATTTATAAATTAAATTTAATGTTTTTTGTCATGAACGCAATAAATACATTTCGAAGCTCGTTTTACTGAGAAACAAAAATAATATATCGTGATAATTGAGGAAAAGTTCTCTTTTTCATAAATGTGGAGAACAGGTGCATTTGGCGAGCAAGTGCATCGCTGATGGCTGGCAAGAAAAAGGGAGAGAGCGAAGTAGGTCGATTTAGTCGATGAAAAAGACGATTGTGATCGCCTTATAAAGTTTGAGATGTTTCTCGATGTATTTTTCACGACAGATGGAGAAAATAAGAAAGTTCGAAAAATGAATGGCCTCTTATGAAGAAGTTGAACATTTTTCATCGCTTAAAAAAAATGACGAAATTCCATCAGAGTGAACGGAATATCTTATCAGCCAGATGGAAACAATGAAATTTCGTTAAATATTCTCGTAAGCATCTGCCAGACAGGTTGATGCAGTTGCATATCGTCGCAGACGTTAAATAAACTCGTAATAATATAAATTTAGACGAATGTTACCGGAGCTCGTAAAAGAGTCATCGCGGGGGTGTTTCCACACTCACTGATGTCACACGAATTATTTCATTTTTCAATTGTAATATATCGTCCCGCGGGGAAAATAGCCGGGTTAAAAATCATTTGGTCATCGCTCGCATTTAGATAATTCAATTTTCAAAGCACAAATATACGTCTTAGAACAAATAATTTCCGGTTTCAGGTCGTGATTTCATTTTTTGTGACTCCAGCATTATTTACTCTTTCTTCGTGATCATCGGATAAAAATAAAAGTGGCAACCTGAGACTTATTTTTTTTTGAATTGAGACTTATTTTTTTTTGAAAGACAAATTTGAATTTCGGAAAGTAATTGTAAATTTTCATTTGTATTTTGTAGATATTAATTGTAAATTGTGATCTGTAAATTATCTCATTATCGATTCACAAAAATAATTTTTTTTACTTTAAAACATAAAATTTCGTAATTATTTTTATTTCCGGTAGATAAATTTTAATTTCGTCGAGTAATTGCAAATCTTAATTTGTAGTTTGTAAATTGTATAAATTGTGAATTGTACATAGTAAATTAGTTCATCATAGATTTTTCAACAGTATTTTGTTTTATTTAACTCCAAATACAGATTTTTGTACTTATCATCATTTCCGGTAGATAAATTATTGTTCGTTCGTTGTTAAAGGACGATTTATTGCGTCTGCTAAACCGGACAGAAATCGGGGACAATCGTTAGCTAAATATGGCCATCTCAGAAGAGTCAAGACTCGTTTTGATTTTTCTCACAAATCCCTCTTTTCTTTCCAGGACTTCTCTTTCCTCGCGATATCTTTTGGAAAAAAGTCTGATATTCGCTTTTATGGAGTTTTCAACTTTCCTCGATAAATAAATGCGCGTCTAAGTCGCTGATGCTTAAAAGGCTCGTCGTACGTTTCGGTATTTAATGTATGCGGACCTAATGCGCCATCGAATTCTTGTTAATTATTCAGCCTTGAATTTGTAATGCCCTCTCGTAACTTTTGAAAATAAAATCGAATTGAACAATTTGTCGAAAAATTTATTTTTAGCATTTCCTCTCGGTGGAATGCTTCAAAATTTATCACGAAAAATCCTTGAGAATAAGATAAAGCTCGATAAAAATTAAAAAGACATTCAATGTCAGTCGTGAATTTTGATAATTTTTTAATCTGTTGTGACACTGACCCAAAATTGATTGTAAAATTATCCAACATCTAAAAATTTAAAAAATCTCAAAATCTTACCTCAAAATTTGCAATCCGTTGTCTAAAACTCCAAAAAAACTTCAGCCCTTGATATAAAATCCTGGTCTTCGTATGAACGAGTCCTGTTCCGTCAATAACAAAAAAATAAAAATAAATTAATGAAATCCTGATGAGTTGCTGCGAATTTCAAAAATTGAATCTTAATGGCCGCGCACTTTTGATTACGAAAAAATGAAGCAGTGAAAAAAAATTAATTTGATAAATTTAATCGCACTAAATTATTTCCAATATTTTTCAAATTGGCACAACTGTTGAATTTTTTAATTAAACTTGCAATTTTGTTACTTTTGACTGCAAAAGTGTCAACGAGTGATGGGAAAGAGTGGAAAAATTAACGAATATAGAAATGACAGTGGATGTTGCCGGCAAGTCTCACCGGCAGTGTTTCTGGGCGACGACTGGGTTGTCCTATAGTGAGTACCAATCTCATATAGGTATCTGTGGAGTAGAAGCGAGTAACACAAGCGGCAGAAAATGCTGCGAAGAGGCTTCTGGGACTCCGCCGATTAACCAGCCAGAGAGCAACGCACAAAAAGTGGTAGGGATATACGCGACTTCATTTTACTTTGTAAAGTCATTAGATAAATTTCATTATATTACCCATAAAATTATTCTTACTATTTTCCACTACTAAATAAAAAAAATTTCCATTTTTCACGACCTATGAAAAATTATCATCACAAATTTGTTTCTCTCACAAAAATATCACTCAATTATAAAATTTTATTTCATCTTCTTGATTTAGCATGAAAAATCAATTTTTATTCTGTCCACACACAAAAATTTATCTTTTGTCAAAAAATATCATTAAAGACAAATTTTAAATATCAACAAAAAAATTTTAAATTTAAAAATTGTTTATAACAAATGTATTTGCGTGTCATAAATTTTTTAAAATAAATTTCAAGTCTCCATAAAATCGTTGTCGATTTAAACTGATAAATAAAATTCCAAAAAAATTAATCACCAAAATCTGATGACTAAAATTTTGCGAGAAAAATCATTGAAAATTTCCGAAAATCGAAAATTTGTAATTATTCCCAGGAAATTGTTTTATATCAAATTTACGATATTGACATAGTTGTGACGGGGAATGACAGAATAGCAGAATGAAAAAGATTTCAGCGAGAATTTTCAAATTTCGAGGTGATAACAGTCAAGTCCGTGATTTGTTGAGCAAAGCATTGCGTCACTGATCCTTGTGTTTATCATCGAAACGTTTAATTCTTACCGTGTGCCTGGTATCACAATTACGACTTTTTTCTTTATCTGGAGCGCGAGCTCGTTATGTTAACTGTACAACAATATCAAGGCTTTCCTATCTCCGATGAGTTTACGTTGTTTCAAATATTTCCTTATCTTCTCTTTGCACTTACATAATTTACATTCCTCCCCCAATTTTTTATTTTTTTTTTATTTTTTCACGTAATCAAAATAAATAAAATGTTGACGCTCCTCGATCGATTCTCGACATACCTCTGATGCTATTTGAAATGCCAGGAATGTCCCTGATGACTCGATGTCCTCATGCCATTTATTTTTACTTCACTTTTTTTTCTTATTTTTTTCTCTCCATTGTTTCGCATTTGTTAATGCATTTTTTCAATTCTGCGTTAATCGATTTTTCTTTTCTTATTTCTGATTAAGCGACACCGTGAAAAATGGAATCGGTTACGTAAATGTTGTTCGCAAATAGGAAGCGGAGGAGAAAATTAACTGGAAGCTTTGAAAATGTATACGCGGATAATCCGATCGAGTGACTACCGATAAGTCTTCTGGTATATTGATGGAAAAATCGCGACCTTGCTCGTTTAGTCCTTTTTCCGATATCCTCGCTTTCGTGCTAGGATTATACCGGATCGGATCGATTGTGCAATGTCAGATAAAAATTTATGTAACTTCGAGAAAAAGAAAAAATGAGGAAAAGAGATCGAGAGTCAATTATCACGAAGGCACCGTAAAATTTGTAGAAGACGTTCCAAGTTTGAAAAATTGAATATTAAAATTTGTAGCGCACTTTAATAGCAAAATAATTTTACGCACGAAAATATTTTTAAAATTGTAAATAAATTTTTTTTAAAATGCACTTTTTGGAATTTTGTTGAATTTGTTTAAATTAATTTAATTTTTATTATAAATTGTATCGATATTTTATGGAATTATTGGAAAGTCTTTTTTGTTTATTGTTTAAAAGTAGATTTTATTTTTGTTTATTTATTTTCGTCGTTATGATACCGGACCAAATCGTCGCCGAGGCTTTCTTCATCGTTCGCAGATTTAACGGCACTGAGAGACCGTTGCAACAAAAGTGCCAGTTTCGCCGGAGCCTTGACAATGCACCTGCACGATATAGACACCTTTAGCGTTTTCTTCGAACATTGCATAATTTTCTCTGTCCCATCCCGTCGCGAAAAGAACCGGTTGAAATGGAAAAATGTTGAAAAGTTAGACGATTATTTCGAGTGGTAAATTCCACTCTAAAAAGCATAAGCAACTAAGTGAAAACTCAACTGTTGTTGCGTATTTTACAAATATTTACTGAAATTTCTTCGACGAGGAAATTTTATAGTTTCGCGAGAATTTATAATTTTTTCCGGGTTTGAAAAAAATTGCACTTGAAAGCTCGATGAACCACGACTCATTGGAAAGATAATTGAAACCACGTTTTCCTCGATCGATGACTCGCTCGATCAATGTCGAACATAATTCTTGAAATTTCGCCACTAAAATTTTTTTGCGATTTTGTGTGAAAAAATTTAAATATTAAAAATACGTGAAATTTTCTCAATGAGAACATTGTTTAATGTCTTGAGTAATAATTTTTGGATTTTAGCCAGAGATTTGTGAGAATGAATGATACTTAAAAGCTTTGATCCATGATCTACTCAGAGATGCTCGATTCATCAACGTCAGACACAATTCTCGAATTTTCTCTATGAGAAAAATTTTTTATTTCATGTTATAAATTTATTTGTATATTTATAAATTGTATATGACTCACTGCAAAGATACTCAAAATTTTCTCAATGAGAAAATTTGTTAATTTGGTGAGTAATAATTCACGAATTTTTTTCCGGGTGTGACAATGACACTTGAAAGCTCGATGACCAACAACTCACTCAGAGATATTGATTAATCTCAATGAAAATGTTTTGTAAATTTATGTCACAAATATAAAATGTTATAAATTTCATTAAGCTCGATGACCATGTCCCACTATAGGCGAAATTTTCTCAATGAGAAAATTTTGTAATTTTTTGAGCAATTCAAAAGATTTTTTCCGGGTGTGACAATATAAATGGTACTTGCAAGCTCGACGACCCACGATTCACTCGGAGATACTCGATTAATCATTGCCATCAGGCATAATCCACGAATTTCCTCGACGAACAACATTAATTTCGTGAGAATTTTTTAATTTTTCCGGGTTTGAGAAAAATGACACTTAAAAGCTCGATGACCCGCAACTCACTGCAAAGCTACACGAGATATAGTTTTGTTCGATTGTCGGCTCAATTAATCCTCACCAGACACAATCCTCGAATTTTATTAATGAGAAAATTTTGTAATTTTTTGAGAAATTTATAATTTTTCCGGTCTTAATAAATAGTGAGACTGGAAAGCTCAATGACCCGCGACTCACTGCAAAGATACACGAGATAAAGTTTCGTTCCATTGATGACTCAACTAATAGTCCCAGACACAATCCCCAGATTTTCTTAACGAGGAAATTTTGTGATTTTGTGAGAAATTATAATTTTTCCGGCTTCAACAAAAAGTGAGACTAGAAAGCTCGATGACCCGCGACTCACTGCAAAGATACACTAAATACCGTTTGTTCGATTGATGACTCGATTAATCATCACCAGTCATAATCCTTCGTTATCAATTCCCACGAAGTTCGAAGAGATGTTTTTATCATCGTCACATTTGACATTTGTCTCGAGGTGCGGCTTTATCAGTTCGTGGGAATTTTCTGTCATAACTAATTTTAGACATGCATCTTTCACTTGCATGAATTATAATAAAGTTTATTAGCACTTAAATAATTTTGGCTCTAAAAATATCTAAAAAATTCTTGAATGTTTCCAACGTTGAACTTTTTGTTCACTATAACGAGGCTTTTTGCACATTGTAATCTATATACTTTATACGCACTTTTAAGGTGTTGATTTTTTTTCAAAATTTTCATTTACATATAATTTTCGAGTTATCGAAACAGAACATTGTCCTTTTTCTATGAATATAGCTATAGACTCCATGCATAAGAACGAAAATGTATTCTTTAATAACTCAATATCTACGTAGACGAATATTTTTTGGGAATTTATATCCGTTTATTTAATAATAACGAACGTTGTTTCCATTTTGTATTCAATTCTAATCATTTTTCGATTCCCTATCTCTTTTACGTGGTAATTTCTTGAGTTTTCTGCTAACTGTACCGAAACACCTTAATCAACCTAACTTATTAATACAAATGTAAGTAAAAAGGTCTAGGATTCTTTACTTATGATCAAATTATACCTTTTTTAATAATATTCTTTTAACTTCTGTTACAATTTTGCTAATCCTTATAAATACTTTATATATCTTCGATGAAAAGTAGTTAGTTCGGTTGGTTTCCTTTCGTACAGCTTCTAGCTTTAATCACGATATTCCCTTCCATTTAGAACCGTCTATTGCCATGGTTCATTCCA
>JAPYYX010003435.1:0-10963 GCA_030522605.1 Cremastinae sp. B BG-2022a | reverse complement strand
ATTAAAACAGTTGACATCTGGGTTTGGGATGGGTTCAGGAGTATCTATGGTGCCATCCAACCTTCCTTAAGGCAACTAGGTAGTTAGAGCCCCGACCTTTTTGATTGATATAGTTTTATGGGCCCCTGAAGTGCGTGTTGCGTAGAAGCAACATACGTTCCGAAAGGGTTAATAAGTCTGTATTCTAAGGCATGAGTTGTTAACTTTTTTTCTCTTGGTAGTTTATTCGCTAGTTGCAGTATTACCATGAGCCCCTCTCAGCACATTTCAAAAAGTTAATTGTAAGAATTTTGGGATCTGACATGCGGTTTGGGTTTGGGCGACATGGCATCTGGTGACGAAAAATCAAACTAGAGCAATGGAGCAGAGTCAATAGAAAACGCCAATTATTATAATAATTATGGCTCCCTTCCCGTCACCATTCGGCTAACCTCCGCCTCCACATCAGATCCCAATAATTGACATTAAAGCAGACTGTATTAGCTCTTTTTTGTCTTCACACCCAATACTCAAGTATGTCATCCGGTACAGTATAGAAAAAGAAGCGTATTTCAGAAAAAATTCACCATTCTCTCAGCAATTTTTGTTTCTACAATATTTTTTTAAATTTTTTAAATAAAATGAAATGGAAAAAGTTGCGATGGTTTTTATTACGTCGAATCGATCGCTATGCAACGAGAATCACGTCAAATTTACTGACTGCGTGGAAAAGTTGGCATCGCGAGCGTACACAGAGCTCACGGGCGTCCGTCAGAAATATTGGCAAATGTGCGGTCACGTACCCAACATTTTTCCCATTCCCGGAAGAATAAGAAAAGTGTATACGTCCAATTTCAAGAGAGCAAGGAAAGAGAAAAGATGATGGGTATAACGCGAATAGCAGAAGAGCTTTGCCATTCGACCTCCTCGATTTTTCACGCTAAACATTCCCCTATATCTTTTGTAAGACTTTTAGCTGTAAAAAGTGTTCGGTACGAGCTCGGTGCACATTTGTAAAGAACTTTCTCCAAAACCCCTGAGCTCTTTTTTAACAGTGAATAATTACTTTTTTATTCGCACGTTGAAGTTTTTAATAGATGGATATTTTTTCTTTGATTTTATTTTTCCCGAGAATAGTGCTTACTTTTTGTTTTACTTAAAAAATTCTTGTAGCCGCGGGAGGAGAAAGATGTGCAGAAAAAAATGTTTTCTCCGTGCTATATCTCCAAGCAACCCGTCAACATAACACGTAAAATAGCCGTAAGGGAATTTTTATCGCTTGGTGCAATAAAATTTATATGACGTTACCTGGAAAATTTCAAACACACATATTTACAGCGATATTTTTATCAGATATACGATTTTTATTAAACAACCGAATGCACATCATTAACAAACCCGAAAATAAGGACAATTACGCAGCAAGCACAACCCAGAAAATTAGTGATTTTCATAAATTCTGCCCATATATTGATATATGTTCAATATATGTATCATCAAATATTGATGATACATATATTGAACAATTAAATTTTAAAAAATTACGGTATATTTTTTTTTTTTGGAAGAATGATGAGTTGAATGATTTTTTTATGAGAATTCATTTATTAACTAGCTGTGTTCTGCCACGCGTTACTGTGGTTGAACGTAAAATAATTCATCAAAATAATGTTGCAATTATTATTAATAATTCGAAATTATACTCCGGTAATTTTTATACAAAAATTTTCAATCATAATGTGAATATGACAGTGGAGTTTGACAGCTCGTCGTAAGCGGTTCGTGTGAACAAATTTTCTTCGTCGGGAAAAGTGTTCATTCGTTGAATTTAGTAAGTTTCTAAAATTTATAAGAATTCAAGTAACTATAGTAAGTGAAACAATTATTTACCTGCGAATATAATCATAATGGTAAAACATTTCGAAATTTAAAAAATAAAAGTCACTAAAAAGTGTAACAATTTACTATATGAATCGCCTGGGTAATGTATTCAATTTCTAAAATCTAAAATTTATAACTTTCCAAGTGAAATATTTAAATCGCGAAAAGAATGTCGAAAGGACGAATAATTAAAAATATTACAATATTCCATCAACTTTAATAAAAATAACGGTGAATATTGAGTCGGAATTTTTTTTTCCTCCAGCCGCACTGTGGCCTACAGACGATGTATGTTCTTTGGCAAAATTATAATTTATATTTTTATTATCTTTTGGTTTGTTGGATGCCAGTTGACTTGTGGTTAACAAAATCAATACACATAAGAAACATACTTGATTTAGTTCAATTTTTTTTTTTCATATATTCAACTGCAATTTTTGTGATTTTCAGCAATTAATCACAAATTTTCGCCATTTTTAACTTATTTTCAGAATTTCCTCCAAATTTCGAGAATATAGTTAATTAATTTGTTAGATCGTCTTCCTTTCATACAACTTTGTAGTTTTAATCGCGATATGCCCTTCCATAACCGAACATATGCCATGGTCCTTTTTTCACCATTCCAGTGTTTTACTATTTCCCTCTAATTCCCCCCTATTGCGTCCGCAGTCGACTTCCGCCCTAACCTGTATCGCATTCGCACATGTTTGCACATGGGCACGGAAAAACTGCAGAAAACCCGTGTCAATACATTGGGTGACGTCTTTTCTGGATTTTCCAAAGTTATCGAACCTTGAAAACCCCAGAAAAAACCACCTCCCGTTCACCACTGACCCGTTAGCCCATGAAAGTTAAGCGGTCCAAGTATTTAACCCATCCAAGTATTTGCCGCTCCCAATGTCGGCTTCACTTGTGGGTCCGCTGAAACTCAACATCGACCACGGGTCCACGACTGTCAGTAAATTTCGAGAATATACGGGCCAAATAAACTCCAGTTTTGGATTTAGCACATGAAAATAATAAGAAACGTACTTGATTTAGTTGAAAACAAATTTTTTGATCTTTACAACTACGATTTTCCTCATTTTACTGGGGATTTTGGAAGTATATGGGCTAATCTTACCCCGGATTCATAATCAGTGTGTCAAAATATATAGAGGTAGATAGCTTGTGTTTATAAAGTACTGACCTTTTTTTGGTAATGGTGTAATTAATCAAAACATAAGAAATACTACTTTATCAAATATAATTACAAAATTTATTTTTCAAAAATATTGAACCATTTAACAATTGGTTTTTTGTGTCACATTGATTCATTTTTTTTTTATTACTTCCGGATTGATAGGGAAAAGTGGGGCAAGATGGGCCTCTATAGGGGAACGGTCGCTGAGCTTTCTAAAATTTTTACGCTTATGTTCATAAAATGTATAGTTTTTGATGAATGAGCAATAATTTCTTCTTCAGATTCAATTGACTTCGATCTCATCTGTTCTTTGTTGTACAGGCTCATTCATAACAGAGATGAGAGTTCATCCTACGGCTCAAAATTGCTGTAATTTTCCGCCATTAGGATCAGTAAGAACGTCAGTAACGAAATTGCTAATAGCGTTTTCAATGTCGGCCGTCTTATCAGCGTCAGTGACGTTATTAGCATTCATACTGATTTTTGTAATCCTAAATCATTAGCGCGAGACTGGAAAAAAGTAAAAGGAGGAAAGAAACTTCGAATAATAAATTTTTTATGGGGACCATCGTGTCCCACATTTCCAACCTTTTATTTTTTAATGGACGCAGCATATTAACACCACATACGTGTCGAGGATATAAAGAATGGAATGAAAAAGAAAACTCAGATTACGAGCATTTTTTCCTTAACCCATTACGTCCGAGAGAATGCAAAATTAGACATAATTTACATGGTCCTTTTTGCACACTATTAGGCTTGAAAAAGTTTTCTGAAATACTATGTCCGACGTAAGGTTTTGTCCCCTTCCGGAATGTCTTTAGAATTTCTCTAGCGTTAATGGTTCAAAAGTTATCAACAACTTCCTGCGAAAAACGGGATTTCCTTTTAAACTGCACACGATATTTCAGTAAATACGTTTCTAGAAATCATAAAAAATCGCGGAAATTTTGTCATTAATATTTATTCATACTTTAAAAATTGATCCAAACAATGATTTATTGTTTATAATTTTTTTCTACAATCGGTACATATAAACAATGTTAATAACCGAGTTTAAACAATTTTGTCTAAAGACTTTTGTTTTTAATTGTTTCAGCAATAAATAATATGAAAATTGTTGGTAAAGCGTAAGAAAACTATCGAGTGTCACTCCACATCACAGAACTAACAAAATTTCCACTTTGTAGCAGAAGACCAGGCTAAATCTTGACAATTCAAAGTGAAAAGTCGTTTGTAGTCAGGGATTATACTTCCCATTTACCCCTTACGTATGATTGTACGGGCACAGTCAGTTAATTCATATTATCTAATTATTTTGAGCAACGTTTCCCGTTGACGTTAATTTTGTCAACGTTAGTTGGAGGTGTTATCCGCTTGATTTTTAATTGTGTAGGAGGAGATTTTGGCGTTTGGAGAATTTTTTGGAGTTCGTTTGTGATTGGGGGTTTTGGTCGTTCCAAATCAGAGTGAAAATTCGTTCATTAGATATAGGTATGGCGTTAATTAACGTTTGAGAATACGTCTCAAAGACATGTGCAATGGAGAGTTTGGGTCACAGAATGTGTGTTTACTACCCTTCGGTTTACATCGAGGAAAAAAAATATCATTTACCTTCAAATTTTTTCTAATAAAAATTTCTTTATCAATAGAACTTATTTGAAGGCAAATAATACTTCTTTCTTCAATGTACGTAAAGAGATGGTAAACATTCTGTGTATATGTTCGTAGGGGATTCGGTTCGCCTACCCGACTCAGCTGTATTTTTTTTGGAAGTTGAACAAATTGAAGTACAAGGTACGTAAACCTTATTTGACTATTAAAATTAAAACAGAGACAGAAGTTGAAATGTTTTCGATGGCAAACTGTAATTGTAATAATTTACATAAATCTATCTCGAAGGAATATGTTGAGAAAAATATTGGAGGCGTTACATGTTTTCCATTAGTGAATTTAGGCAAACTGAATTCTTTCGGAAGGCCTCTCCTATCTTGGAAGCAATACTCAAACTACTTCGTTATAAAGGACACCCGCAGTAAGAATCTTCCTGTATTTTTTCCCAAACATTCTTGCTCTGAACATATTCAGTACTTTACTTTGTGTGCGATCGATCGCTACGGTTTTTCATGTTTTTGGAGGAGGATTTTAGTCGGTAGTCTTGAAAAACGAGTCTGAGCTACGGAGAGCCCGGTTGTAGCTCCCCATAATGAGTAAACACACATTTTCCCCCTTCAGTAAAAAAATTCCGATAAATTATAATCACTGTTTTATCATATAAATGAAGAAAAATTCCTACCTGATAGTTGGGCTTTATTTTAATTCCATACTCGTTTACAAATCATGTCCTAATTTCCATAGAGACGAGTACACGTTTACATTGGTGCATTGCATTGCAGTGCATTGCATTGCACAGAAAAGATGCACTTGCCTGCTATAGTCGATCGTGAATTTAATTGAGTAGTCCAAGCTCGACAGTGCTTGACAGTGCTCAACAACACTTGAACCTCGTGTATATCAGAGCGTATGCGTATACCGAAAGAACACAGTCGCAGCAAGTCATTTTTTCGAAACAATCATATTTTACCGAATATAATTGCAATTCTGATCGTAATGATATCGCTAAGAGGCATCGACAGAGTTTTTGAAAGTTTCTTCGCATTAGTGCAATCGGCGACTACGTGTAATTAGTTCCCTTTTCGTTTACAAAGAGGTAACTGTGAACTTTGCTCAGTTATTTCCTACAGCGCAGAAGTGAGCTGGAAAACAAGTTCTCTTGTCTCGGATAATCGGATGAACAGTAGGGAGGATGAGCGACCAAGACGAGTTCGATGATGATGCAGCAAAGTGTAGGCGCATGGACGAGTAACTTAATTCTGAAGCGATTTGTCAATTTTTCGCATATATAGATTTTTCAGTCAATATCTATTTCCTTCCACTTATCCAAAAGAGCGAGGCTTTCAATTCCAATCTTTTTTTCACGTACTCGGATATTCGATCCGTAAGATTTTTCATTCCGTTTTTCTCATTGAGATTCTTCCACTCGAAAGTATACATGCGAGGATAAAATTCACAATATTCTTGAATAACGATGCATTTATTTGTTCGAACCACTCACGTCTTCGCAAGTGCAAAAAGCGTTCCGGACGTTCTTACACTTGGCGAGTCGCATGTTTACATTTATAGACGGAACGACTATTTACGATAGTAATAACGCAACGAGCCGTAACACGGGGGCAAGTATGTCACTCGGTTACGACTGTCTATAAGCTGTATTCTCGGTGAGAGAGCGAAAGGACCATTACGAGCAGCGAGGGCAGTCATTCGCTATTCCGTAAGGTCCGCTTGGCACGTAACGGCAATAGGCGACTGTGCGAATGGAGTTGCGAGTTTCGATGTGGGAGAATCGTTTTGCAAAGTCTCTATGTACGAACGAGAGTGTTTGAGGGAATGAACGAAAGAGAGGGAGAGAGAGAGAAAACATCGCTGTTGTGGAAAGGAGTCCTTGTATACCGAAAGCTCAACATCCGGCACCGGTAGTAACGGCCCTCCCTCTTGGCACACACGTACAGAATGCCACGGCTTGTGGCAGTTCTCTCGAGTATCATCTCATTACTCATAGCTACTCGAGGACTTGAGACCCAATCCTCTCACTCTCGGTCTTTCTCTTTCCACCACCTTCCATTCACGAACCCCGGACCAATCGATAATATTAACGAGATGCAGATTCTCCTTGTCTCGTATCTCCCCAGCGAGGGCCGATACACCAGTCCTACGTGCACAGTGCATTCTCCTCTAGTCATTATTGTTATTATTATATACTGTCCGTGAACCCTTGGCCCACAATGAAAATCCATTTCCTGCGTTTAACAGCGTTCTAATCTCATCAATAATGGGACTGCGGATAAATTCGATATTGTCCTCTCACTTGCCATCCCTTCTCTTTTTATCAGTTATATTCAAGTTCTTGACCATTGTGGAACTTAATCATACATTTTATTTGTAATTGTCTATAACAGCGTATAGAGCTTTTTGGCCATTTTAATAATTTCAAATGTTGGATGTCAGTTAATCGATTATCACATACTTTGCTTCCGTGGTGGCACTAGCGACGTGTCTCTCAAAGGAACTCAGTATTGCACTGATGTCTCCTGCCCAGTCAGAGATGCATTAGGCAGTGACTTTAGGCAGGTCGTCATCGCGAAAAGCGTTTTTTTTATAAACAAAGTTGTAACTAATCAATTTTGTTAACTTAGAGTAGCGTCATCTCGGAACTTCTTATTTGCCATTTCTTTTCTTATCATTTCTTTTTGCCTTCTTATCTTTTTCTATCTAGTTCAATTTGTACGTTTATAAAATTCACGAGTGAGAGAATCTACATCGATAACTTCTCTTGTCTTATAAATTCCTGATTATTCAAATCCTTGATCCTTTACAAACCATTTAAATTCTTTTGATAAATAATATAACTTCAACAAAATGTAACTTGAACGAATTCACATTGAACAATTATTCGATTTCAAAACTCACAATTACGTTTTCTTTTTGTTTAAGTAAACTCACTTTTCTACAGCTGCGTTATAAACGCAAATATATTGCCGATGATGAAATTTTCGTACACGAAAGAGTCCCTGAGGCTGTGGTTAGTTAGTTAAGTCGGTTTCCTTTCGTACAGCTTCTAGCTTTAATCACGATATTCCCTGTCCATTCAGAGCCGTCTATTGCCATGGTTCATTCCAGCATTTTTCCTTATTTCCCTCTATTTCCCCCTCAATTGCGTCTGCAGCCGACTTCAGTCCCAACCTGTATCGCATTCGTACATGTTTGCACATGGGTACGGGAAAACTGCAGAAAACCTCTGCCGATACATTCGGTGACGTCTTTTCTGGATTTTCCGAAGTTATCAAACCTCGAAAAACCCAGAAAAAACCACCTCCCCCTCAGCGCTGACCCGTTAATCGATGAAAGTTAAGCGGTTACCTATCCAAGTATTGGCCGCGCCTAATGCAGCTTAACTTGTGGGACCGCCAAAGTCTACATCGACCACGGGCCTACGACTGTCGGTGACCCTGAGGCTGTATATAACAACCTAAAAGCTTGAGAAAGAGTAATTTTTATTAATTCTTCACGTTATCAGATTTCTGAATTTTACAGCCCGTGTTTCCCATTCATAAATAACTAAAATCCATCTCAAATCCCTTTCATTTCACGTGTATCGAGATCAGAGAAAATCTCTCCAAAAACGTGAAACGTTTTAGTAGATTCTGTATAACATTTGAAATTCAACCGGGAATTTAAAGGAATAGTAGGTACAAAAACTTATAGAATAAATTTATAATAAACATAATTTTGTTTTATAACAAACTTCGCTTAACTTGTTTTTCTTTCATTTTCCACGAATGATAAAAGACGCGTAAAAAGACTTTGCCAGATGGTTTCGTTGTCCACGGTCACCATGTGGAGGTGCCCCGGTAACAGGCACAAGTGACCAATTCCTCAAAACCGAAAGTTGAATGCAATGAAACCCCTTTTTTTATTTATTTTCGTTATGATTAATATATGAAGTGACGTATTACCGAAGGCCTTTATCTGAGAAAGTAAAATCTATTTACGAAGTTTGTTTTGGTATTGAAGTCACGAATGTTGGGTGCAAACTGTCCAATAAGCTTCCGGGCCTGATAGCTGAACGCAAAAAATACATCTTATGTAAAATCAAGGCATAATATGAGTTTTGGATTCGAGAAATGATAAGTAATCACCTATTTATGAATTGAAGCTTGAATTTTTTGTTTTACTATTTTTTCATTCAAATGAACTTGTGGGAACTCTTAGACGTTCAAATTGGGACGTTTACCTTATGGTTTTGTAGGAAATTAAATTCTCTACAAACAATTAAATTCTCTCTACTTTTTGTCGAATTCAATAAATCAACACCACTTTTTTTGAGAGCCAATTAAGTTTCAATTTGTTCTATAATTTTTATTTTTATTTATTGATTGTCAATTATTAAACAACTTTTTAATGAAAAGAACTTACTAATTTGATTTTTTAGTAATATTTATAATCTAAAATAATAGTTTTTGTGCTTCAATGAAAGTAAACATTACTGAAGCTATTAATATTCTCGATTTTTAGGAATAATGATTTTTTTGTAAATTCTCTTATTTCTGCTTTTAAGATTATTATTGATTCAAAACTTGGTAAAATTAATGTTTACGGTAAGAGTTCCACAAATATATGACTTACTGAAATAGAGACTCTCTTATCTCTTTACATGTAACAACCCAGGTTTGTATTCGGCCAACACTTAATGATACGCTTAGTTTTTTTGGCTTTTGTGTATCTGAGTGTAACACATGTGATTCTAATAGATACATACATACATATATTTCTCATCAAATCGTCTGCTGTAAATGAAACTGCGAAACAATTTAAAATGCTTTAATTTAAATAAATACCTTAAATGATTGAGACAGGATACTTTTCCTTCACCTGGCGCGGCCGGGGTCCTTTCGGCTGCTGGGCGCCAGTTAGTTCATCGGAGAACTAACAATCCGTATTCTAATTTTCTTTATTCCTTTTGACTATTTTGACAATAATGTGAGACTCTTCTCAAGGAGGGGACGTTGGGGACACGTGATAGAACAGGAGAGAAATTACTAAAGAATTGTACTCTGATATGAAAGATTTACTTACAATATAGCTGCTACAAATATTTCCTCTTTTCTTCTTTACAGTGGTCGACAATTGAGGTGTTCGGGGATTTCTATCTTATGCACTCTCTCTGGAGGCTAATTCCTGTTCCTTATGCGCTCTCTCTGGAGGCTGAAACCTATCTCTCGTATATCTCGAGCGTTGTCGCGCTCGCTCTATTTTCCCCCTCTACCGATTTACGTATCTTTGCCGAATTTTGACGAATCTCGCGCTCGCTCTAGTTCTTATGATGCGCGAGCCGTCGGCTACTGCCCTCTCGCTGACCATTTGACAAAGTCTTCGATTTTCGATACACGTCAATATTAGAATTTTGCCGAGTGTCGACGCTAAGCGTTCGAACAATATTCTCCAGTCACATGATTTAAAATCCTTCGCGAAAAGTTAATACTTATCTGGTCGCTACATTTTTAAGAAATGCACAAGAAGTCAGTGAGTTTATTTTCTGTGAGTTATTCTACCTGCTCACCCTTTCTTTCGTATTCATTATCAATTAATTAATAATTATTAATTAATTGATTAAATAATTGATAATGAATTATATCGATAATGATATGTGATATGATATTGAATGTGATAGAGAATATGAATGATATTATTATAATAAATAATAAAAATGATTATAAAAAGACAATTTTATACTTTCTTTAGCAGAAAAAGTCTAGTTACACTTGGTCAATTTTATAGTTATCAATGATAATATTATAATATAATAATAGCAATAATAAGATGATAATCTTATTACCTAAGCATAGGACGTATAGTGGAATTCAGACATTGAGCATTTTTTTGCACAGTGTACTTCAAAGACTTTTCATCTGTGTAAATTTCATTATGTTGAATTCATAAATTCTAATTAAGGTGGTTCGGTACATAAGCGACTATGATCAGAATGTGATAAAATTTTGTCAGGTTGTTCTTTAACATAAAATACGTGAGCATGATTTTTTTCACAATTTTTATCTACATAGTTTTCGAGTTGTCGAAAGAGAAAATTGTCCTTTTTCTATGAATATAGCTATACACTCCATGCATAAAAACGGAAATGTTTTCTTTAATAACTCAATATTTACGTAGACGAATATTTTTTGGGATTTTATGTCGGTTTATTTGATAATAACGAACATTGTTTTCATTTTTTATTCAATTCTGATCATTTTTCGATTCCCTATCTCTTTTACGTGTTAATTTCTTGAGTTTTATGACAACTGT
>JAPYYX010003434.1:0-15547 GCA_030522605.1 Cremastinae sp. B BG-2022a | reverse complement strand
ATTATTTGACCGAAAAAAAAAAATTTTTTTTTTGACCAAATTTTTGAGGGGGGCCGTCGTGCCCCGCGGGGGCCGTCGTGCCCCACCCTCCCCTATATTGAAGATCCACCCAACCGTATAATGAAGTTTCAAGTCTTACATTATGAAAATGTATGCTGGAGCTAATTTTCTTTCAAGTCAATGGACTCATTTGAATAAGTCTGATAAATTGAATGAACGTTTCAATATTTATTTTGGAGTACTGTGAATTCATTTTTTAGCGATTGTTTGAAAAATTCCAAATTTTATTGTCCATTAACAATATATCGGTAATTTTTGTTACATTTTCAAGTTTAATTTCTTTTTAATTGAAAAATATCTTCACTATTATACTAATATATTTTTCGATTTATTTGATACTTCATAATACTCTTCAAAGTATCAAAGTATCAAAAAGGCGACAGTTGAATTTTATTTCCAAGTACAATTTAACCATAAAATAAATTGACTGCTCAGCACCAACACGACTATTAAATAAAATTTTTCAGACGAATCAAAATTTAATCGCGAAGCCATAAAATCTATCGTAGCTCACGTTTTCGTTCTATTGCCAGGGAAGAACTTTTGCATTGGTATATGGAGCGGTTACTCGTATTATGTACGAGTTTAATATACAAGGTGACGTCTACATAGGATAGGCTGGTTCGATCGAACGTCTGCGGCGATATCACCGAGGGTCTCCTCCACTCTCGGTTTTGTCCCCGCCGCGCTCTCCGCTCCTCAACTACCCAGATGTACGTACCATCATCACCACCACGACCAATCTCATCTTATGCCATTTCCTCCTTGCCTATCAGTTTTGAACCCTCAACTCCAGATCGCTTACGCTTTCGCTGATTATTCCTTTTTAGAATTTTAATTCAAAAACTTCATAGGGGCGAAATATTTTGAAAAATTTCAGTCCGAGGTGGAAAATAAATTTGTTTTTAATTAATTAATATATAGTAGCGAAGAAGATATGCGAATAAAAACTGAGAAAATTTGAGAAAATTCAACGCACTTCTCGTTCTCTTCCGTTGGCTCTGCACAAAGCTGGATGTACTTGCTACTTTGTAGTTTTTTTTAAGTACTCTACTCTGCAAAAAAAAAGAGTTAATCACCTCAGATTATATTCAATGAAAAATTGATGCTCGCGCATAAATATCGCGTTATGGAAAAAGTTTTTGTTTTCCGTCGTTGTTCTTTTCTCGGCGATGGTTGTTTCGTGATCAGAGGTAACGGGAAAAAGAGGCAAAAGGGGGGAAAGTGGCGTGAGAACCGGAAAGTCGTTAACGCTGAAGAACCGGCTCTTTTCAAGGTGGAATTATCGTATTTTACGTCATTTTCGAGAATGATGATGAGAGCGAAGCGTTTCCAGACAAAGCCGTACGATAGAGACTTTCGTCCCGTAAACGCGAAGCTCTTGTCGTAAAATACGATACGATTCCGAGAGCTCGAAGGAATCTTTGATTATCGAGGAGTTTTCTTATTAAAGCAGGGAAAAAAAATGTACCGCGTGAAAGAAAACCCGGGCGAATAAACGTTGAGAATTTTAGAGAGCGATGAAAACTTAATATACATTTGGGCACTTGAGTTATGAAAGCGTAGGAGTGAAATTAAAAAATTGTTGCTTCCTGCAAAGGAGTTAATGAAGAAATATAAAAATGAGCCCCGGTTTATCTTTGCAAGGTGGAAGAAAGGCTTGATCAATCTTCCCTCCGTCTGTTCGAGTTAATGAAAAGAAAAATAACCACCCTTCCTCGTGACAGAGGGTTCGAAGGATGAGAAAGTTTAATAATTTTTATAATACCACGTCGACTTTATCTTCTTATTCCCAAAGTTTTTTTTTTAAACGAAAATAAAAGTTCCATCTCTCGTACTTTTCTTTTAAATTTTGTATTCTTATTCAGGTAAATAATGTCTTACTTATTTTTTAATCATTATTTATGTCTTTGATTAATTCTGTATTGTTGTAGCTTATTTGAAATTATGATTTTTATTTAAGGTGATGTTTAAGACCTATGAGCGCGAGAGGGACAGAAGCAAAGCGGATTTGCTGTTTTCTCAGAGATTTTTGATTTTTTTTCGAAAAAACAAGAGAATCACATTATTCTTTGATGATAAGAGAACAACGTGATTCTTTGTTTTCTTCGAACAATGTATATTTTCGGAGAAAATACCAAAGTTCGATTCTGCACGATATCAAGTTTTTGTTTATATTTTTTATTATCATTCACTAAATTATTTATAAATGTGTATTTTGAGATATTTACAATGGAAATTTATTGTTTAACTTTACTCGATTTGATATTCGCTGAAAATGAATTAATCGAAAATCATCCTTTATGTATATATTTTTCGATAAAAAAGAAAAATATTGTTCTATTCATTCCATCATTTATCAATTTACAAATTTATAAAAAAACATTATGATTATTTTTCGATAAAAATTTAAAAAATTGTATCGTATTTCATTGAAACGTCAAAAATTGTTTCTCGACTCATCAACGATCCTCGAGTCATCGAACTCGTATTAAAATCGCATCATTGCAACCAGGAGGAAACTCACCGTCCCGATGCTCCGAAAAAAAAAATCATACCTCGTTCGGAGACGGAGCAGACGTCACGAAGCCGCAGAGAGTTGAAACACCTCGAGAACGTGATCGAGAATCGAGGAAAAAAAAAATTGGAGCAGGGAGAACTCCAGGTTAAATCGCTCGCGTCGCTCGAGATATCGCGGCGGAAGGGTGTCGCGGCTGTTACCTCCCGTCGAACAAATGAGTAGATGGCCTCCGGGCGAGATTGCGCCGCGACTTCGGATATACTCGCGGAAGATAAGTCGTGCGAGGAGAGGAAAGAGAAAATAGAGATGGCGGTCGGAGCGATACCGGCGATAGAAAAGAGACCTCGGCAAAAGGGGGAAAGAAGCCAGCAGCCATTTTGGAGAGAGGGCTCGAAGGGTTGCTGGCGTACGGAATTTGCTCTCGAGTTTCCTCGTGAGCTGAAGGCCTGATAGAGGCTCCATGTACTTCTGAGTACATACGGAGACTCTCTCGTGTCCTCTTACACATATACACAAGCGAAGGGGGAAAAAGGGGTCGGAAGGCACGCCGCGTTGAGACATCGAGAGACAAATTCGGCTCGTGTGAGGCAGAAAGAGAGAGAGAGCGACCAGATGGAAAGATAGAAAGAGAGTTTGGCACGACGAGCCTTGAGAAATAGTCGCGAAAGAATTTCTTATTAGATTGGAAATTGAAATCTGGAAGCGTGGAGGTGAACGCGAGGTAAAACGGGCATGAAATTCACCGAGGGCGAGAGAGAGAGAGAGAGAGAGTGAGGAGAATAGAGAGAGAGAGAGAGAAAGAGATTTTCTTGCATGGGCACGAAAACGACTGCCACCGTTTGTAATTCTTCTCCGTCTCTTCTATTTCTTATCTTTTTCCTCCCTTTTGCTCAACCTTCACTGGATGCCCATTTCCTCGTGTGCCTACGGAATCTCGAGAGGTGCATCTCTCTCCCGGGAACGTAGAATGTGAGTTGATAAATATCGTGACTTAAATTGAAAGAAAGGAGAAGAAGGGCGCGCTGGGGATTTTCCTCATGCGGGATTGGCGAATTTACGAGACTTTTTTTTTCACACATACTCGAAGAAAAATGTTTCGTGATAAAATTTATTTCGTTTGCACGCGTAAATAAAATATTCGGACTGTCTTTGAACATAATTGAAAAAATTGTTCGAATTCATTTTTCTCGATATGGACCATTCGTCATTCGGTTTCAGCTCGAGCTCGCAAGTCTGTTGGAAAAAATGAGCGCACACTTGGATAAAGATTGACTGACGGGGGAACGGACTCGCTTGAGAGAACGTTGAAAAAGTTAGAGCGCGAGTTATTGGCCATCAAGAGGGCTACTTTATCGCGTATCACTCGCCGGAAAGACTCAAGTGGGAGAGTCTCCCCTCAGTATAACACTCGACAAGTCCTCGAGAATCAGTCACACTTCTCCTGTACGCCCTTTCCCATCCCTTAACGCCTTTTTTCTCGACATGTGCAAAAGTTCTCAACTTTTCTCCGTGAATTCCGCTCTCTCCTTTCATCCACATTTTCCATCCCCTTCCCACGAACGTGAAAGAACCAAAGGACATTTTACTCATAGCTCGTTAAACAAAAATCGCCCTCGGAAAAAAGTGAAAACTCAAGTTTTCACCTTTGTACACGCGGTGGCAAAATCGAGGCAGAAAATCCTCGCGAATTTCCGCCACGGGCTGCGGTATCGCGTGTTTTAATCAGTGGAAAAATAATAATCAGCGGGATATCCATCGACGGTTTGGAGTCGTGAAGTTTTATATTCTCGGCTTATCTCGAATGGATTATAGTTTCGGATAGGTCGTTCTGCCTCGAAGTCGATAAACAGGTAACTAACGAGGCTCTCCCTCGCATTCCCGTATGTAGATCGCGAGCGTACCGGATTGTAGTAAAACATGTCGACCGCAGCACACGCCACGAAAGCATAAGTACAACGCCGGACATAACATCGTGGCCTGTTCGTTCCTATACACGTCGTTGGGGGGGGGGGGGGGGGGGGGGGGAGAAAATTTTACAGACAGAAACGCGAACGTTTTACCAGGATTCTGCTCGAGGAGTATTCGAGCTTAATTTGCATCTTTTCCAAAATATTCTACCCTCGTCTCGCGTGAAACCTGCTCCTTTGTTTTCGATGTTTCGCATTAAATATTTCCACCCTGCGCAGACGAACTTCGCCCGGAGTATCTTCCCAGACTCCCGCAACGAGATACGATTTTTTAACTCCTTTTTTTCATTATAACGTCCTCAGCGACTATTTACGGTTGATGTCTTAGAGACGAGAATAATTAAACTCCTCCATCATGATAAGACAAAAAGGATTGATGCAATTTAATAGTATTTTTTTTATCACTGATGCAGGGCTGTCAGTGATAAGGGGAAAAATATTTTATCGCGTTCCTTCTCTCTCGTATTAGTTTTTTTTATTTTTCTTGCTGAGCTTTTTTTTTCCACTCGGACGTCGTTTTCATTAAGAATAATGAAAAACTTTTCGTTATTGCGCTCGGAATATGTTAATACGTTTCAAAGCTAAGTAAAGAAATATTACCATCATGCATTTTTAAATGAATATTAGACAGTTTCGAGCAATATACTGAAAAATATTCTGCGCGTTTTAATTTAAAATTTATTCAAATATTTCGGATATTATTACACGTTGAAATTTATTCAAATATTTCAGATATTATTACACGCATTTGACTTTTTTCACAAAAATAAAGGATGATCAACATTTTTTTGTTGAATATTTTGAGCAAATTAAGTGTTTCAAAATATCAGTTTCATTATAATTTTAAATGAATATGATGAAATCGCGAGTTGTAAACTGAAAAATTTCGCGTTAAATGAGATTGAACTGCGCGGGCTTTACTTTTGTATTTTTATTTTGCGTTGTTTTCTCTTCGTTTCGCTAGTAAAGGGAGGGAAGTGTACACGAGCAAGGTTTGTGTATTGCG
Organism: Cremastinae sp. B BG-2022a; assembly: GCA_030522605.1. Classification (NCBI taxonomy): domain Eukaryota; kingdom Metazoa; phylum Arthropoda; class Insecta; order Hymenoptera; family Ichneumonidae; species Cremastinae sp. B BG-2022a. Next base: position 9,993 of record JAPYYX010003434.1, on the reverse strand, counting down.
CCTTGTAGATCTAGCGAGTAATCAGGCCAAAGTCTTAATCGGAATTTACCTTCTGGTGCACTATCACGTTAGAGCTCGTAATGCTGGTAATTCCATGCACCGGGGTTATGTAGAAACTTCCCGTCTCTGTATTTTCCGCTGTGACGGTCGGTTCAAATTTATACACAGGAAGATAATTTTCTCAATAGTTGACCTAGCCCTGTGCATCTCTCAAGTGTTGATGCATCGAATTGGTGCATCAGATTTATTTTCTGTATAAAAAGAATTACTCGTTTCTTCATTAAGGATGTACAGACCTCATAATCCCTGACAAAAGTGACTTTTTATAATAAGTTCTTAAATTTATTTATTGTTTTTTTGTTAGAAAGTTGGAATTATGTATTCTGTTATTTACGATGATACTCGATACTTTTTGCTGATGTTTTATTAACAATTTTTACATCACTTATTGCTGAAACAATTAAAAAACAAAAGTTTCAGACAAACTTGTTTAAACTTGGTTTTTAACATTGTTTCTATGTACTAATAGTGGAAAAAAAATATGATCAAAAACTTATGTTTTGAATAGTTTTTAGAAACAAATTTGTGAATTTCCCATTAGAGACAACGTTAAATTGGAACGACTTGAAAATGAAATATCTTCTGAACCATTTAGTTAATCATTTACAAATTTGGAAGAGAATTTTTAAACACATTCACAAATCATGTGCCAAAATTTCAGCTATTTTTTATGGTTTCTAAAAAAAAGGTCTATACACCCTCAATAACCGAATTGCATAAACGAATCGCTTAAAATACTTTTTCTCGAAAGATGTTGACATAGATCCATTCAAGCATTAATATCCCTGCGTCGATATTTTTTCTACCAAGATAGCTGCATTTACTGAGAAAAGCAATAAAATCCTTGTCCCCTTGCTAGGACGAGATTTAGTCTTCGTCCATTGAATGCTGTACTGAATGACAGGCTCCTATTTTTTTCTTTTATCGATAGTCTCTAAATAGCGTCGTTAATTTACGTTCTTTCGTTCAACTCGAGTGCTGGACAAATTGGGACGAGAGGAAGACATTGCGAGCATCGTCAAGGACGAGTGGTCCTCGAGAAAGAACGTTAAATGAAAAAAAAGCTCACCTACTAGAAGGATCTCCAATCTGGATAGCTCTCGAACTATTTTGCTAATTAACGAATATAATTACACGTGCAGCTCTCGTAAAATCTGTATAAGATATATACAATATTTTTTTACTTCTATAAAAGAATTGATGATCCAGATTTATTTTTGTGGTTTGTAAAAATAAAATTTCTTTTAATTTTTTCGCGTGCTTTTTAAGTCAACTTATTTTTATACAGATAAAAATCAAGGTAATGATAAGTACAGTTCTCCACTTCCGATGTGGAAGGAATGGGGGAAATGTCTGGGGAGGGGGTGGTTTATGAGATTTTTCGGTATTCTCATCAAATCTGGAATATTTTTTGAAGTGTACTAATATTAAACGTCTCTTACTATGTAAAAATGTGTATTAAGATGGTTTCATAATTTATTACATAAATAATGAACCGTCGAAAAATGCAGAGAACCTTTTTTTCTCTTGTGACTCGTAAAGATGAAACTTCTTTCAATTTTTTCGCATGCCTTTTAACTCAACCGATTTTTATGCGAACAAAAATCAAGGTAATGATAAGTACAGTTCCCTCATCTCCGATTTGGAAGGAGTGGGGGAAATGTTGGGCGAGGGGGTAGTTTTCGAGATACCTCGGTATTTTTGTCAAACCTGGAAAATTTGTTGAAGCATCTGAATATTTAAAGTCTATAACTATGTCAAAATATCTATTAAGCTGGTTTAATAATTTATAACATGAATAATGATGAACCCTCGAAAATTCTACAGAAAAAATCATATGAGAAAAATCTCGAGAAATTTGAAAAATGGCTTTCGAGATTAATACAGCGGTTGCTATGTAACGTTTCGCAGTTTCCTTTCTCCCCAGGGGCTGTTTAACCATATCTCTTTGTGTGCTTTAACGTTGGATAACAAAACGGTGTTACGCTGGTGGTGGAGGAAGGAAGGGCGGGGGATAAACCACAGGATTCAACACGTAAAAGTAACGCGAGGGTTTTACGGTCTTTGTCACCCTGAAAATCGATATATGAATTCGCGTCATTGGCAATATTTTACGCGTTACACCCTAACCGCGGCGTTGCAATATCTCTCGATTTATTTTTCTCCCCGCCAGGTCGTCACCATCGTCGTTGTTGATTTTGTCGACCTTTAGATTCTCCGGTATCAATTGATATCGTAAAAAAATTGTACAATTCGAAAAGGCTCGCCGTTCTATACGATTCAGAAACACCAGATGAAAGATAACGGGCTTGCAGGTCGATATATCGGAAAATGTTGCCGATGGTGGGAAATAATACAGAGAAGAAAAAAGGCAAGAGCTGGAGAGATACAGAAATAGACATTGCATAAACGTCAAAGAGATGCATCTCGAGCGTATCTCGTCGTTTCGACAAAACGATATAGATTGGACGATTGTCGGTGGATGCGAAATCGGTGGGAAATGATATAAGGACTCGCGTGGGACAGAAGGACGGGATTCCGAGTGATTCGAGTCTGCACAGTTAACGAGAGCGAGTTGCATTTATGGCCTTTTGTCGAGTAGTAAAGGCTGCACTGAATCACACAAGCCGTACGATTGGTCGCTTAATGCCCACGCACATTGGACGCTTTCGTGTATGCGCATATAGATACTCTCACCAGATTAAGCCATTGATGGTTATGGCGACACTGATGAGGGATGTTCCATCATCCCTGATTTCGCTTTATCCTCCCTTTCGAGCTTTCGTCCTTTGCCGGCTTAGACAGGTGATGTACAGTCTGCTCTCTGCACGGGTGATTCAACTTAAAATCGTTTAATGAAGAAAAAACAAAATCTATATGTTAATTCTCCATTTTTTGCAGCATCTGTCTTGTATCTAGGTCGACTTCATGGCTTCATGCGCAACTGAATGAGTTAAGATTATAATTACACATAGCACGGTGTTGACAGATTTTAGTTGCACCAGAAATGAAACATTTGATTTTTGAAATTTTAGATAATTTCGGAATTACTTGTTATTCAAAAACAAGTAATTCCTATATTCCAAATAATTTAATCAATTCATGCAGTAAAGTAACATATTTCAATATTCAATATAAACAATTTGTTTTTAGATGTGCATGTATCTAACAATGAATTTGATTGAGAAAAACTGTACTGTATGAAGTCATTATGAGAGGTTCACGTATAGGTGATCGAGTGAACAAAGGTGCGAGTGACGCGTGCAAAATATTCCCTCGTTCCTGACAACCTCTGTAATTCGGCAAGTTTACGTGGCCCCGGGTTGCATATTGCGTCCCCGTGTCCGCCATTATATAGGCACGTACGCAAACTTCAGGGGGAACATTGAGTCTGGGCATAAATTAACTGGACATCCGCGACGAAGCGCCGGAGCTTGTCAATGTGCGCGCGTGTCGCATATTCGCACACCTGCCGAATGGTCCTTCCAATTGAAAGGGCGTAACTTTATCCACCTCTGCAAGAAGCTCACTCGCTACGAAGTCTCTCTTTCTCTGAACCTAATCCAAGATATCCAGTCTGCAGGATTCCGAGCGATGTATGTGAGCCTCCCCGATGCATGAGGAAAGCACCTTCCGTTTCCGGTCTGGACGCCACGCTCTTCCGCAATCCACGACGACTAATGTCTGCATAACGTTACTCCCCGTCTCTCCAGCTCGGACTATCGGAGACACGATTAACTATCGTCTGGCTGTAAACTTTTCTCCGATCGATGGATATATTCATAGGGATTTCGAGACTTTCATATGAAAACACATTCACTTCTAATGTGAGTACAATTAGATTACCATAAAATTGCGTTGAAAAATGAATCTCGCATTAAAGAACACATTGAAGCCGCTAATCAAAGCCACTAATTACGAAACGCATTTAAGCGGCTAACACGTGATTCTTGTTGGTCTCTAATTTTGTTTTTTGTTTAGTGATGAATACTGAAATTGTAATGAATTAATGCATGGACGAACCACTATCTATCTATCTCCCTATCTTTGTTATTTTTCCAGCTGTACGCTTGCTCAGGGCTATTACACATCCCGATTCCGTATACCTTATTCCTTTATTGTTTCTTTCCTCATTGTTTCCTCCTTTTTTTTATTTTTTTTCTAATTTCCCTTCCTCCTCCCATTGCGTCTGGAGCCGATTTCCACCCTAACCTGTATCGCATTCGCACATGTTTGCATATGGGCAGGAGAAAACTGCAGAAAACCTGTGCCGATACATTCGGTGACGTTTTTTCTGGATTTTTCGAAGTTATCAAACCTCGAAAGCCCCAGAAAACTCCAATCCCATATTACCTATCCAAGTTATGGCCGCGCCCAATGTCGGCTTAACTTGTGGGACTGCCGAAACTCAACATAGACCACGGGTCCACGACTGTCGGTTGGACGAATCATTAAAAAATGGTAAAATGCGGGAATGATGGAATATCATTTACGTGGCTTAGAGCTTTCTCTACACATACAGGTTTTGTGAATAAGACATTTCTGAATAAATTTGTGACTTTTGACAAAAAGAACTTGCTACGAAATAAATGAAATTTGCGATGATCCTGCTGGGAAAAATAACATCCTAAAAATTGGACTACCCAACAAATTCCTTGAAAAAATTGCATATTGGAAGCTTCACAGGAAAATGTACAAATTGGATAAAATAGCTGCTTAGAATAAAAAGGGGTTCGAGAGACGCGGAAAGGGAGTGTTTGCGCGAGATATAGGGATGCTGGAACTTTGTCCTTAACTTTGGTAGGTCGTAGTACATAAAAATGGAGGGTAAGCCGGGTTTACAGTATCGGCTTCTCCCTCTGGAGCTTTGAGAACGTATCGGGTTCGAGTTTGGGCTCGAACTCAGAAGCTCGGGACAGGAAACATTGTAAAAGTATATTACAGCGCATAATACACGTTTGGATGTGTATATGCATCCGTGAGAGTAAATGTATGTATTATCTTGGTAGAGATACAGCTTCGTCCCCGTAAGTTCGTTCGTAAGTTTTGTCCTCCTGCCTCCTCGTCGTCTGACCATCCACAGTGCTGTACCGACCAGAAAACCTTCCCGAATACTTAGACCGAAATACATCTATAAGCATTTCTTCGGCAATCGTACACCCTACCTTTCTCGCATAAAACTTTTGCAAAATCTCGTTTTCTTCAAAACTCGAGACTTTATCCGTCTGGTATTTCGAGCAATCGTTCCGACACGAAACTTGCGAAAGTAATTTTCAAAAAATTCTATTATGTTGGAACATATACCAAGGTAAAGAAATTTCTAGAGCCAACAGAAATTTTGCAAAATTGAAAAATATTTCTATTAAGATTTCCAATTTTGAAAACTTCATAAGGTTGAAGGTAACCAAGACAATAATGGTGCAGACTTAGGTACTAATCCGGTAAATATTTCATTGTGAATTGATTCTTTAATTTGATTTCGATTGTTGGGAAAAAGTTTAGATTGGTTGATGTTTTTATTGAGGGATCGTTAAGAGCTATGATGATCATGAAGACACTTATAAATTCTGGTAATTATCGACAACACAACTAATGTTGGGGTGAATGTTGAACATCGATGATGGATACCGAGCACTATGTCGTTGTCCTCATTGTTAGTTGAATCTTACAGTCTACTCAAGATTGGAATTGACGTGTAACCAATAAACTCCAGCCTTGACACCCCGGCTTCAAATCAATAAGATCGATGTCAACAATTGATACCCATTCAATATAACTAGAATCCATTGTCGAGGACACCATCTAGACCTTTAATTTAAAGAATGCTTGGTAGCATTTTACTGAGCCAGTATTTTCCAGTTTTTAAAATATTTCTTGTGATATTCTACCAAATACTCATCAGATCATTAATTGCTTAAGTATAATTTCAATTTCATTATGTATTTGAATAGGTCCAAAGGACAACGGATATGTTAATCACAATAAGCTTTAGTATTAAATAGAAGTGACAGTTCTAGGATGATAAAGTGTTCATGCAGTGCCACATAAAAGATGAAATATATATTTGGCTAAAATTACTCTTGCAGAGATTTTGATCAAGACGAAATACCCCATACGTGTAAGAGGGATTGCATAAAGCATATAGTGGTGTGGGCAGGAATTAAAGTGCTGGTTGGAGAATAAGCTCGTTGGCGCGACGAAGCAGCCATGAAATAAGAGGCCCTTCGGCCAGACGAGAGAACCAAGGAGGAGGAGAAAACACGTTCAGTCTGCAAGCTCACTCGTATGTGGTTGCAAAGATTATCGGCGTAACGAGAAGGATAGTTCGCGCTCTTTAACGAGCAAAATGAGATAGAGAGATACATGAGAGATTTTCTGTGTGGGTGAACCTCTAGATATGTATGCTAGTGAATGAGTGAGTGAGTAAAAGAGAGAGAGGAGGTCAAGAGATAGAAGGGTTGGATAAAGCTCGTTCGTAGCAGGACACTCTAATTCGTGAGTGCACGTGTGTCGCTCAGAGGAAGCGGCCCGAGAGGTAGAAGGTCCTTAAGTGATACTACGTGACGATTTATACTCGTAGTCACGTGTAACGGTGACATCCGGTGACTAAATGAAGGGAAAGGGTACAAGTTTCAACTGGACGAGCCTCCTGGCTTCCTCCTATCCTCTTCTCTCCACTGGATTAAATTCAACCATCGTCGTCCACTAACTGCTTTCATCCTGCTCTCTCGATTGCATACATTGAACACGATACTACGCTAATTAAAATCACTTTTGCCTTTTCCTTTATACTGCACGACCAGCTTTGTTTTTTCCCAATTCTTTTTTTGATCCTTTTTACACTGTACTTCGGAAATTTTAATTTGTTATATAAACGAGTATTGTTATTCGATATTGTTTAGTGACGAATTTTTTACAGAACTGTTTATCAGAAAATGTATCACTTGGATATTTATTTATAATTGAATATTAGAAAACAGAAGAATTTCCTGCACAGCGAGATAACTCGAAAATTAAAACATTTCCATCCGCATTTGAGAACAATAGTTTCAGAGTCTGAGTTGCATTCCCAGAAATATATACGAGTCTCGAAATTTTTTCGATGTACATTTCAATAACAAAAGCGAGTTGCGTCCCGATCCTCAGCCCCTTTAAAATTTATTCTTTCATTTTCACGCTGGCGCATAATATTCATAGTTGGAAACTAGTTTCGGAGTGGAAGGTTTCGTTCTCCCTGGGAAATATATCCTCGTCTCGGTTCGTAAGAGTTTTTCCGTGCACTCGCGCTGGCAACGAGAACACGTGGATGGACGCCCCCGCGTCCGTGACGAATATTTCTCCAGCAAAGTGTGTCGAAGTGAGTAAACCGTACCTGTGTATTCCATAAGCAGAAGCGAAACTCCTGCGGGAGTTGAACGAGATTTTCCGAAAAGCGAGAAAAGTAAAAAGGCAACAAAAAAAGTGATTCGTTCTTCCAACCTGGGAAGGCGGGGTGAGAAACCCGTTTGCCCGAGTTTTCCCGGATGAAATTTTATTCTGACACATCGAGAAATATGCTCGCTACCCTCTTACACGTATGAAACACATTATCGGGCTTGTGTACCAGGTTTATTTCGATTGTCGAGATGGTTACTTTTCTCCTTCGCCCGGGCTTGTTTTTTTCACAGCTTTGCTCAATTTCCGTTTGTCACAAAACCCCGTTGCCCCTCAGGCTTTTTCGATTTGAGAAATAAATTTGGTGAAAAAAAATACTCTCAAATCTGAATGTCGCACTATGATGCAGTTACAAATAACAATAATAACACTATAAAACAGTATTTTTAAACAAGTACATTCTTTTAACAAAATATTGAAGAAAGAAGTGGGACAAATATTTGGTATGATAAGAAAAATTGGCTTTTCCGTGATCGAGGGAAAACACAGTGTGAGTCCTGAACAATGAGGTTCCTGAGGATTCAGTCTTCAAGAGGGTAAAAGGACATGAGAGGAAGGGTAAAAATGCAAAGAGAGCTTGAAGATGGTAGTCTAGGGCTGTGAGTTTTTGATGGAACGTTCAGGAGAGGGTGGTTAACCGAAAGTGATCGATGCAACGGGTCACCCCTCGCGTTGATGTACTCTCGAACCTTTTCGCTCCATCCCGGCACACTTTCAACCCTCCACTCATTTTTTTCCTTATTTTTTCCATCACTTCTTTCTCCTTTTTTAACCAAACTCTTCTTTTCCAATATTCCACAGGGAGCTCGCGCTTCGGTTTGTATCTCGCAAATGACTTGAGCGAGCTTTCACGTCTATCGACGTCGAGAAACTCCTACTTCACATTAATGCATGTATTAACCCGACAATATATAACATCGCGTAATACTTATACACTTTACATAATCCGACGAGATGTACCAGTCTAGCGAATATTTTTGCTACATATCGCTGTGCCCGGGCAAAAGTAAATTCCACACTGAATTTCAACTTGTTCCACCACTCCAAAACACGAGCCTTTAAACGAACTAACAACTTCTCCAATGCATGAGATTCATTATATCATCCATCAAATGAAAAGATCTAAAATATTAGTTTTCGATGAATTACCGTAATTGCCAAATATTAAAAAACTTTCGCTGAAAAAGCCCAACTTAAAAAATGGATATATCAAAAGCGGGGGGCTAAGTGTAAAAAATTGACATGTGACCTCTACTACTGAGTACTTTTACATACTCTAGTATGCCTTATGACGTAACAATATTTGTAAATCGTTTTTACGCTGAAGCTGTTTGAGGTAAGATAAAAAACCGTATGTTTTTAAATATAAAATTTAAATATAAAAAAAGACGGTATGTACCCTGCTCTAATCTTATGTACTCGAATATGCCTTATGACGTCATAACATTTGAAAATGACTTTCACGGTAGAACCATTTAAGGCTAGGTTAGGTTAATTCCATTATTCCATAGTGCTTTTAAAGCACTGCTTTCTCGGCTTGAACACGTCTCCATTCCTCATTTCTCATTCCTTTCCTTTGTTCTCTAGTTTTCTAATTTTCCTCCTGTTGCATCTGGCTTACACCCTACATATAGTCAATTATCATATTCAGATTGCTGACGATGTTGTTTAAGTTCTTGTCGTTATGGGATATCCAGTATTTGCTAATGGTGTTTTGTTATTACCTTTTTATACGATAATTCGTGTTTAATGCGAACTCAAAATGAAAAGTATCAGGACGTTAATAGGGTCGGAAATGTTGGTGTCACGGTCTTTTGAAATTTTAAGCATTCGCCTGGTTCACGCACGCGTTTTTTTACACATGTTCGCAATATGAGGCTGGCGTACGCGAAAATGAGGAAAGTTTCCCAGGTAAAACCAGAGTACAAATATTGGAACGGCCCTACACGGATTCATTGTGTGAATGTGTGAGAGGAAAGCAACGAAGGTTGTGGAAAAACTTTCGATGTCCTCCACACATTTCTAGGTTAGAATAAACATATGGTATCCGTGAATACTAAACACATACTGCCGGTGTAGTACTAGCCAATCCTCTTTGCTTTCGTCGTCTTTTCCTTCTTCGGGTGCGCACTGCTTAAGCGTAAACATGCACGTGTTTACTTTTATTTCGAAATTCACGTATCGCGGATCTAATGCCCGAATAAGTTTACATTACTTCGTGGTCTCGAAACTTACACGTGTTTATTCTTTTGTCAAAGGAATTCCGAGTTTTGTAGTAAGCGAAGTAATTTTTTCAAAAACGTTTGCTTCTATTCAGCTTCCGTTTGCTTATTTCAAGTTGATTTTTGTCTGCGATTATTTGTTTAAAAAATCAATCTACAAAAAAACAGCATATATGCGGTAAAAAAATGAGGCAAGTACATTTACGGGATTATACTCCAAGCTGTAGTAGAAAATATGTTGTAAAACTTGAATCGATTTCACTAACATAATTCGTAA
>JAPYYX010003433.1:0-10967 GCA_030522605.1 Cremastinae sp. B BG-2022a | reverse complement strand
ACAACTTTCCCTAATAAACATAAGCTCAAAAACCGCATGCTACAGAGATAAACTATGACGAAATTCATTGATTTGGGGGCCTGTATAGAACTACCTTAAATGCTCAGTCCACTTGGAACATGAGAAAAAACGAGATCAAAATTTCGATACCTCCCCTCGCGCTAGGAATACCTTAAGATGGTTCGGTACATAAGCGAGTATGATCAGAATGTGATAAATATTTGTCAGGATGTTCTTTAACATAAAATACGTGGACATGATTTTTTTCAAAATTTTTATCTACATAGTTTTCGAGTTATCGAAAGAGAAAATTGTTCTTTTTCTAAGATTATAGTTACAGACTCCATGCACAAGAACGGAAATATTTTCTTTAATAACTCAATATTTACGTAGACGAATATTTTTTTGCAATTTATATCCGTTTATTTAACGAACATTATTTTCATTTTTTATTCAATTCTGATCATTTTTCGATTCCCTATCTATTTTACGTGTTAATTTCTTAAGTTTTATGACAACTGTACCGCAACCCCTTAATAAGTGAATGTTGAACCAAAATTGGACCGTATCGCCCTTTCTTGGATCGAAAAAAATGTATCACCGTTTTTTGAGCTGAATTTGTCAATATTGAGGGAGAAATCTGCAGAGAAAAATTACGAGGGGTCAGCGCGAGTGAAATTTTTTCTCTACAGATTTCCTCAATATTGCAAAAATCAACTCCAAAAAGCGGTGATAAATTCTTTTCGATCCACAAAATGGATGTACGGTCCAATTTTTCATGACAAATGATTTATTAATTGATAAATCCGTAATTTACGAAATCTGGGTGGCACGTGGTTTCCATTGCTCTTAAGGGCAATGGCAGTCAGTCAATGGCAGTCAGTCAGTCAATGGCAATGACCACACAGATTTCGTAAATTACGGATTTATCAATAATAAATGAATTGTCATAAAAAATTGGAACGTATCACTGTTTTAGAGCTGAATTTTTCAATGTTGAGGAACAAATCTGTAGAGAAAAAATTTCACTCGCACCGATCCCTTGTGATTTTTCTCTACAGATTTCTCCCTCGATATTGAAAAATTCAGCTCAAAAAAGCAGTGATACACTGATTTCGATCCAAAAAACGGCGCTACGGTCCAATTTTTTATGACAATTCATTTATTAATTGATAAATCCGTAATTTACGTAATCTAATAAGTTACCATTGCCCTTAAAAAGGTGGACTTCGAAGGTCCGTGCTCTTCTTTGCATGACCCCTCAAACTTTAATAACACCGGCACACAAAAAAAGTGGCGTACACTTTTGACTAGACCCACCTACATATCTCCTTTGACGCGCTGGATTCGAATCCGGGGTCAGATTGGCTAATATACTTCCAAATTTTCAAGTAAAACGCAAAAAAACGTTAAAAACGACCGGTGAAGATTATAATCTTCACTTAACGAATCAAACGAAAATTATTTTTGCATTATTTTTATTGGCAGGAAATAACAGTCACGCAACATCTGTTCACAAAGTGAATCAGTGCGCCATCTAGCAGCGACATAGTGGACTAGCACGCCACCTAGCGGTATAAAAATGTACTAGAGGCCAAAAACGATTTCAAAAAATGGATTTCGAAGATCCGTATCTACTCTTCTTTCCGTGACCCCTCAAACTTTATAAGATCTCCAACATCGAAATCAATTTCCATCTGCGTGCGAAGTAAGATCTCCCGGATTCCTGGGGGCACGGAATCACTTTGAATCGCGTAATTTATTCACGTTATTTCGATCGAGGATCCCATTGTCTGCGAGATTGTATTCGAGTTCTCTGTGTCAATGACTGGGACGAATCCACCTGCGAGAGCGACAGAGAGAAAGAAAAAGAGCGAGTCCGCGGGGGCTGTCGAAGGAGTATGTAAGATTTTTTTTTCTTCTCTTTTTCTTCTTTTTCACATTTCACAACCCGGCAACTCGCGCGCTGCCGATCTGAAAGGTGCAGGTTACCGGAGGTGAAGCGAAGTGTGGCCGAGAGCCAATAGGCGCAATATGCAACAGGCTAGGCAGCCTCTGGCGTCTCTCTTCTGCACACGCGTTCTTACGGGGCGTTCCATTGCGCCTCTCAACGTATATCTCGCTTCTTTTTTTTTCCCCATCGATTCTCAGCCTTCAAGCATTATGCAATTTTTAACTTCGAACTCACTTCGCATGATTTTTTCCAATTTTCATTTTTCTCAAAATTTTTCAACGATTTAAGCGCAAAACGTTGATTATTTGGAGGTTACGTAACGACGTGTGTTCAAATTTCACACTGTTTCGCGGTTCTGGTACGGGATTCGAGAAAATAATTAATGACCGTTAATTGGAATCGTTGCTGATGGATTGATGAGTTCTTGGGAGCGATGCTAATCCGATGAATACGTCATCACGAAACGAAAAACACTTTAAAATAAACTTCTATAATTGAGAGGACACGTGTCGAAAACGAGTTCTCTTTATTATTTGTTTTTGTGTACAAAATCAGGAAATGTTACGAAGTTGAATATGAATATGACGCTCATTTGTAGTCCATAAACTAGTCGCAAGGAGGCGCACTCGTATTTATAATGAATCCAATATAGGGTTCGAAAATTCTTCAACACAATTTCCGTATTGTTGAAAAAATGTGAAAATGTACATTAAGGTAGCATTTTCATGTTCATTGCGGTGTGATTTAACAAGGGAAGTATTGTGATCTTCACATTTTTTCATCATTGAGATATCCATTCAGGAATTTTTGTCTTTGCTTCAAGTACGGTAAATTGAGAATGGTGGATATTGAAAGCCCATGGCTTGCTAATAGTGAAGCATTAAAAAATGAATTTTTTTATAATTTTTATTCATCACAAAAGTATCACTCATCAAAATACTTCAAGAAGAAACATTTGCTTTCGTCACGACAATTCAAATATGGCAACTGATCAACTATCTGAAGCTCTTGCGAAACTTTTTGTATATAGCCATATTCATACTTTTACTATAAAAAATTTCTTATAAAATGCATTTTCGTGCTTTTATTATAATAAATTGTTAAGAGGAAAGTCAGTTTTACCTTCTTTTCGCCGTTGAGAATCTTCTTCAGGTACAAGAAATCCAAGATGGCGATATATCGAAACATGGAGACTGTAATCTAATCCAAGATGGCGACATCTAGAAACATATGGAGACTGTAGTCTAATCCAACATGGCGATATAGCGAAACATGGAGACTGTAGTCTAATCCAAGATGACGATATTTAGAAACATGGAGTCCGTAGTCTAATCCAAGATGGCGATATGTAGAAACATGGAAACTGTAGTCTAATCCAAGATAGCGATATATCGAAACATTAGAGACATGTAGTCTCCATGTATCGAAAGCTCGTGGCTTATGGAAATAAATCGTTTGAAACGAATGAATCTTTAGTTGAATTCACAAGGAGCTTGTTTCACAAGGATATATGCTTCATAAAGTCATATTTGCTTCTGCTACGAAAAATCCAATATGGCGACTGCCCAGCGATCGAAATTTTCTGAAAAATTCGATCTAAAGAAGAGAGTTGCAGTGTGTTCTTTTACATCATAAAAAGCGTCCGGATACGTTATTTGGACGAAAAAGATGTTTCAACAATAAAACGATATTTAGGTGAAATAGACGATGCAGATAAGTCGCTGACGCACTATAGAAAACGATTTTTTTGTTTTCAATTATCACTGATATATGAACAATTTTTTGGAAGAATTCGATGCGTATTTGAAATTGAATGTATTTTATTTATTGTTATTTAAAAAGGTCGAATTGACTTTTTTCCTAATATTCGGATTTTACAGCTCGCAACTTGACTCATGGCTAACCTCAAAATCTTCAATTCGTCTGACCTCTCCCTCCACTCATGCAAATAATGTGACATGCTTGTTGAAACCTTACAATATTTTCGAAAATATCTGGTGAATGTGGTAAATTTTTCGTACATTATTTTTCAAAAGTTATTTCAACAATTGCACACAAATTGAAATTCTGAAGTACTCTAGAATATTGATTTTTTATCAATGTTCGTGCAATGTAAATGTAAAATTATCAATCTAAAATAATTTTAATATCTCAAAAACTACGTGGTAGATCTTGATGAAAATTAGACACCGTTTTCATCTCAATGGTCTTTATATCATCTAATTTTTTGGATCGCAAAGTAGAAAATCAAACCATAGCCACATTCCTATGTGTTTAACGCATTAAAGTGGTGTTTAACGCATTTTCTTAGAGTTTTTTGATATTTTAGAAAAAAGAAGAGATCACATTATTCCTTGATGGAAAGAGAACAACATGGTTCTTTTTTTTCTTCGAAAATTGTTTATTTTCAGAGAAAATAGCAAAGTTCGATTTCGCACGATATAGGACACTTGAACATAACCTTAAATACACTCACTTACCTCAGCAGAGATAAGAAATCCAAAATGGTGATCATCTTGCGACTCGAAAGTTCTCGCGACCCTTTGCATAGCTAAAAAATTTATTATATAAAAATATATTTGTTGTTTATGTTTACCTTTAAGCGAGATTCTGAGGTTTTTGTTTCAGTTACACAAAATTCAAAGTCGTCGACGTCGAAAGCTCAAGAATTAGATATAAATTTGCTGAAAAAAATGGATTTGAGATATTCCTCGTTGCTCAATCGAATGAATTCGAGGAGAGAAGAGTCGCGGGCGAAGAGAGATCGTAGAGACGTAGAAAAAGGAGGTGGACTCCGTGAGGAGAACGGGATACGGGATCGCGCAGAGGTTAGGGTTCGCGATGCCTAAGCGCGCCCACGCGCTCCATTGTCTATTCTCTCTGCGTTACCTTTTATTTTCGCTGCTTTTACACGGTTAACGCTCTTTCTCTACCGACGCGTTACGTATCCGAATGTGCTATCACGCGCTTATCGATCCTCCAGCCCATATTTCGAATTATTTACCCGTTTCGAAATCCCGCCATTATTGAAGCTCCGAACTATCAATTTTTAAACAAACGTCACTCCAAACCGATGTACAACAATATTGCGGAGAGAGCGGTGAAAGGAGTCAGACCAATTTTCTCATAAAAATAGTTTCGGTTAAATAATAACAATCACGATCAGTTTATTTTAGTTCAAGCGCGAAGAAAAAAATTCAAAAAATAGTAAACAAAGGAACTGCATATTCAAAGATCGGGTGAAAAATTCGGGTGGGATAAAATATGTGGATAAAAACGCAATTGCATAATTTCGTTCACGAATTTTTTCAAATAATGACGTAACTCAACGAAAACGGTGAAGACTCGTCTGGTTTTTTGATGCATTTTAAATGGGACGGGGTTTGAGGAAGGGAAAAAAATATTCGGCATTAAATTAACACGAAGTTCATTCTATAAGTAAAGAATGCGCAAAAGTTGAATCATTAACATTTTTCGCATTTTTGACGTACAAGATGACATCCATGGTAACTTTGTAAGTATCATATTCGTAATCGGCGGGTGTTGAAATGAGAAGAAATAGTCGATAGGATAATAAGCAGGGATATGAGTTGTGAAAATTCGACAAGGGTGCATGTTCATGGTTAATTTTAAGGAGGAGCATTTAAAGTGTCTTAAGATAATGGCATGAAAATTATTTAGATACTTTTTCTTGAAATTTCACACGATATTAAACTTTAGCAATATCATATTGGAGATGCATTTTTTAAACCTATCCCGTTCTAAATATTTTCCTATAATATTTCTGAGCGGTAAATAAAACATATTTGTATCGAAAACAAATGTGCTATAATATTATGTGTAATTTTTTTACAATTTGATATTAATTATATCTTATTATGTTTATAATTATAATTAATATAATATATTAATATAATTAATATAATTATAATTAATATAATAATATTAATATAATTATAATTAATATTATAATTATTATTTATAATATGCTATAATTCGTACGTAAAACAAATAATAGATATCGGGAAAATTATAAAAGCTCAACAAAAATTAAAAATCATTTTGTCGACTTCTCAAAAACAATAAAATTTTGCAAAAAATGTATTTTAATGTT
This sequence comes from Cremastinae sp. B BG-2022a, assembly GCA_030522605.1. Lineage (NCBI taxonomy): Eukaryota > Metazoa > Arthropoda > Insecta > Hymenoptera > Ichneumonidae > Cremastinae sp. B BG-2022a. Next base: position 4,899 of record JAPYYX010003433.1, on the reverse strand, counting down.
TAATCGTAAAGAACGTTCGCGCGAAACCTCAAGAAAGTCTGATCCTTATAGTTTTCGACCCGAAACACATTAAAACGAAAACTAAAAATAATGGACAAAATTATAGAGAAAAAAAAGTAGTAAAGAGGAGTAACATAGAAAAAGATGTAAAAAGGGAGAGAATCCTCGTATACCGGTGTCTTCGAAGTGAAAGGCGGGCGTGCTCATAGCCTGGCGCGTTCTCCTTCCGAGCGCGCGTAGATCGGAGCGCGAACCGGTCCGTGCACGAGCACAAGTGTGCAGTCTAAGCAACAGACGAGGGGTAAGGAGGATAGAGACTCGGGGCTAAACACGGCAAGGTCCCCGCGCCCACGGGGTCAGAGGTCGACTTCACCCACTCTCTCTTTCTCTCTCTCTCTTTCTTTTTCTCTCTCCTTTGGCATCTTTCTCTCTTTCTCACCTGGCCCTTCACCTCTCGCGACGCACACCTAGACGGCAACGTGTATTCGTATGAACGTCAGCTGGATCGTATGTGCAAGCACCATTCGAATTATTCGTGACAATATGGATCACTGATTTTTGGTTTTTATTCGTCGATTGTTTTTTTTTTTTGGCCCACGAAGTCGAAATTTCCCAATTTCTGATTTTAAGAATGAATAAATTTCAGTGGGGTTTTTAGTGGAATCGAAAATCAAAGCGTTGCAATATTTGGATTTAGGATATAGAAATTCAAAATCCGAGCTTGCAATTTCCAAATCCAAAAATTAAACGTACATTAGATTTAGATATATCTGAATTTGGATCCCCAATTTTTGGATTCCATTTGTTGATTGTTCATTTTGGGTCAGGAACTGAAAACCTATGAATTCGATTTTTGGAATTAAAAAGGAATTAAAATGATTGGGTTCATTGAATCTAAATCCGAAACAATGCACTTGAATATAGGTCCGACAGTTAAATCGACGTTTGTGGTATACCAATAAAAGGGGGGGGGGGGGGGGAAATGGGGTAATTAAAAAAATCTTCCAATTCCAAGGGTTTAAATATGCTGAATCTTTTGTTTTTTTAATCGCAATTAAAGGAAACAAATAACATTTTCAGCTGCTATGAGAAAAAATAAATTTTTTTAGGGAACAAAATAGAGTACCCCCCCCCCCCCCCAAAAAGTATAAAAAATTTTTTTTCAATAATTTGTTGACTTTTATTATTATTTATGATTATTATTAGCTTTGACGCCTTGTTTCAAGTATCCGATTGATGATTTTTTTTTGAATTTTCGTTAAAAACTGTCATTTCCAAAAAAATGATCTTTTTCTGTCTGCTTTGTTGATGGATTTTTAATTTTAATTTTTGTTTAAATGTGTTTTCAAATGACCGAATATAATGTCCTTATCAAAGAAAACGCCATTTGATATTAAACTTTATCAAATTTTGAATCATTGAAAATTTTCACCAAATTTTTGGGATACCCCATTTTGCCCCCCTTTGCCCTAATGATAACAAATGAATTTCAATAAAATGCGATTTTTCTGTTTTCCTATCGCGATGGACAAAAAGTTGCCATGCACTTGGTGCATACTCGATTCCCATGAGGCTCGCGACGAGGTTGACGCGAAGCGGTCGGAATTGGCACCGATGGGAGGTGGAAGGAGAGCTCCTTGGGACGCTGGGCCGTTACACAGCTGAGGATCTCTCTCTCTCTCTCTCTTGCTTTTTCTCGGGGATTGTTGCAGACCTCGGCCAACAGGATCCCGCTCTATGATCGCTCGACCCAGCTACGCGGATCGATCATGCACACATGCGGATTAACTACGGAGCAAATGAAATAGTTGAGCATTATCCTCTCCATATTATCGCCATCATAGACTTCATGCTCATTTTCATTCGTCCATTTATTGCTTATACATTTTTTCCGGTTTCCCACATTACTTGTTATTATCGATGATATAGGGCCTTTAGCTTCAAAATTCTCAACTTTTTTGACTTGTGTAAAATAATTAAAAATTAGTTTAAAATATGAAATGTAAAAAACAAATAAAACGCACTAAAGAAATTGTATTTTGAAATATTTACGCCTGCCCAATCAAACACTGTTGGAATATTTTGCAATATGCAAAGTATATATCTCAATAGGACAATGGAAGCTTAAGTTTCATGTCATTTAATATCATTGATCATCTCATTCATGTATATGAGTTTTTATATTTTGTTTCGATCATAACATTACAATGCTGTTGCAATTTGCCTGTAATCTTTTGACGTAACATTGAAAGAGGCAAACTACAAATGGAATGATTGAAAAACTTCCAATAATAAAAATTCATCAATTCTATTTCATATTAGATTCACTTTTTTCAGAATATTTAAATGTTTAAAGATTTAAAGATTTGCGTCTGGGTCAAATCCACTAAATTCGCCGGTAACTATTTAAAAGTAGCTAATTGAAAATTTACGATTATTGTTTTTATCAAAGTAGAGCACAAATGTCTTTGAGATTCAAAAAAATTTCGAATAGTAGGAAAATCCGGTAGAACATTTTTTTTTGATTTTTTTTATTGACTTAAACTACGTACAAATTTCGAGGATGTATGAGACAAATGAACTCCGGCCTTGATTTCAGCACATCAAAATATGTAAGAAATATACGTTCGAAACATACGAATAAAGTTTTTTTTATATTTATAATCACAAATTTTTGCTATTTTTTGCAATTTTCTAAAAATCTGTGTAGGCGCCCAACTGAGCCCGGATTCGTTTTCAGCGCGCCAAAATAGGGATAGGTGATAAAAAATACAATATAAATTAAGAAGACAATTTTGCTAAGCGTTCGTCTACTCGCAAAAACATCATCAAGATGATGTAAAAAAGGAGGTGAGTACATTTTTTCATAGCATTATGGTATTAGTAAAGCGATTGTCATAAAATGATAAATCCACTAAATAACAATTAAAATTAGTAAAAAATATATACCGATGAATTTATAAATATATATACATACAATCAGGATACGATAATATTGAAGAGTACAATTTCGAAAAAAAATACTTGCCGAGATATATTTAAAAGTAAACTAAGCATAAAATCATAGAAGGATAACTTACTGATATACAGTCCGTCCTCTCAATAAGCCCGCCAAAGCCCTCAAGGGGAAGAGTTTTACGAGAATTCGACTACCCCCACCAGGCGCCTACTCCGCGCTCATTGACTTGCTCTATCTCTCTCAATCTTTTCGGTTTTCAATCCTCGTATCAAGTCCGGCCGCTCGAGCGACTGTTATTATGCTTGTGTGGTCAATGTTTACATTGTTGTCAACTACTGGAAGTCACGATTTATGTAGTTTAGACTGTGTAGACTAAGCGGGCTTAATAAGAGGTACGTCCGCGAAACCACTCGAGCTCGAATTCTGAGTCAGAGTGGGGGAACGCTCGAGCTCGAGAAAGCGGGGAACCGGGCTTATTGAGAGGGCGGACTGCACATTGTACATCTTTTTAGCCTTAGTTTGCACACTACTGGTTTCATGGGTTTTTGTACATAGTTTAGGCCCACATGCGCCAAGAAAAAGAGAAATGTGAACTCAAATTTAAATCTAAGAAAATTCTGCAATTTTAGTGCATAGGAATTACAAGATAGGCCTCTTTGATATCCAGCGATACAGTCCCTGCTCTAATAGTCTGCAAGCTGGTCCGATGTCCTCTTTAAGGTTTAATTTATTCCTCGGTGTTAATTAAGAAATGAGGTTCTTAAAGATTAAAAATGAATCTTTCTGCACCGTTTGATTTTTCTCTTAGAAATCAACTCGATATAAACTGATTTAAGGAGTCTGGGCGTTTGACATCAGTTGCCCTAATTTCGAGGAGTCTATCGATTTCTTTTTGAATCTCTGAGGATTCTCGAGGATGCCTGATTCTTTCACTAGAAAAAAAATTCTGGTATGGGTTTTCTCCAAATTTAATTCTCAGTGCCATCACACATTGAAGGATGAAATTATCCGAAATTGTCGATTCTCAATTATCGAAAAAAAATTTGTAAGTCTACCCGCGAGTTTCGTCTGATCTTGGGCATCATTTAGGGTGAGCGTGATGTTGGAAGGTTCCATGACAAAATACGGAACGCCGAGAAATAAAACAGTGCTAGTATATCGTTGAGGTATTATGTAGTACGTAGTATGTTGGGGGGAGCCCCCCCCCTCTGTTAGCCGTTCGCGTCGCTCTCTCCCCCTCCAAAGATATTTTTGTTGATAGTGAAAAAAGTAACCCCGCGCCCGGAGTGAAATGGGGGGAGTTATAGTTTTCGACCTCCTGAATGCAATGCCGATGAAAAATCGTGGTGCCCCCCCCCCCCAAGATATCCACAATTAAAAACAACAAAAGGCTAGGGAGAGGTTCGATGGAAAATGGTTCGAATAATCATATCAGATAGGGGGAAAGGAGCTAGAAAGGTAACAGCCCCAAGTACCGAGCAAACCCTCCCCCCCCCCACAACTTCCAATATACCCAACACAACTCGACCCAAATTTTACGAAATCCCGAAACCCATACAAATCTTGAAAAATTTTTTGGGGAATTTGTATATTTACCGTGAAATGTAACATATAAGAAAGAAAAATATATTTTTTTTAATAATTTGATTCGAAAGCCACCTGTTCTCTTCGGTATTTTAATCAGGATGTCGGAATCTACAAATTCCCCAAGATTTGTATGGGTTTCGGGATTTCGTAAAGTTTGGGTCGAGTTGTGTTGGGGGGGGGGGGGGGGGGGGGGGGGGGGGTTGTGTTTGTTTTTTTTTTTTTTTTGATTTTCATGAAAATTTGCACAAGCCTTCTTTGATGTAGCCTACATACGTGTACCAACTTTCAAGAGGTTTTATTTCTTATATATTGAGATATTTATTGTTAAAAATCGCAATTTTTATTTCTCTCTC
>JAPYYX010003432.1:0-13450 GCA_030522605.1 Cremastinae sp. B BG-2022a | reverse complement strand
ATACGTTCTTATACACGGTGTGTATATCTATATGTCCAAAAAGCGTATTTTTGTTGTTCTATTACTCTGTAAATATGAGGACAAAAATTTTGAAAAAAAATAATACTCTCAAATTTTTCATAGTAGAACATTCTGTCCAAATTTCATCAAGTTCTTATCATTTTCATTTTTACTACCGAAACCCCTTAAGTTCAATATAAAGCTGAATTGATGAAAAATTTCAACTTTCACATTTGAGGTCACAAAACCAGAGTAATTAATTAAAAATTCAACGATTAACAATTTTTTTTTAAATTAAGGTATTACTATCGCTAGGTGCTGTATAAACGTGGGGCGAGGCACTTTTTAGCAATTTTGAAAAAATTAATTTTGATAAACTTTAAGATTTTCATCGATGAAAAAGAAGTAATATGGTGGATATATTTTACGAAATTTTTGCGTTATCATTTTGCGAACCTTGAAAATTCTCTCATTGAAATAAGTGTATGATTTTCACTAAAGAATTTTTTTCTCCAAAACTAGACGGTAGACCAAGCTCATTTTTTTCTGAATATTCTCTGCGAACCACTCTAACATCTCCTTCTATGAAAATGGTAAATACCGTTTTTGAGTTATTTTGAAAAACGTATTTTTTCACCGCGTTTAACACGCATTTAAATGGAAGAATCACAAAACTTCTAAATCGAATAACTAAAAAACTAGACGGTAGAATTACTTTTCTCTTTTTTCAATCGATTTGTAAATTTTTCATTCAAAACATATAAACTTTTTTCAAAATTTTTGTAAATTAACTCTTTTTGCGATAGTAGTACCTTCAATAAATCTAAAAAACTACATCACGCCTATCACTAAGCTCGAGTAAAACAAACTAAATTAAACTCCTGAACTAAAACACATTTAAATATCATTTTTTATTGCTGTCATTTTCACAATCATTCACACTTGATAAAAAACACGTGCGTTTTTATCAAAGATTCACGCTTGATAAAAAAAAAGTTCACTTTAACATTTGAGGTAAAAATGAGAAAAAAAATTTGCAAAAATCGAACGATTACCGGAAGTCCGTGTTCTCGTGTCTCGGTAAACGGGGCTCTGTAACGAATATAACGCTCTCGGGGCAAACGGCGCGGATATATTCATGGAGGTAAAGTGAGCGCGTGCTCGATCCTGTGCGATCTTACGCTCTTTCGCCATAGATCAGCCCTCCTGGAATCTACTTCGTGGATCTACGGGATGCATAATCTTTCGCCTCCCGGTGTAGATTACATTATCTCAACGAGTTCTCGCGAAAAAGAGAAAGAGAGGAAGAATAAATAAAAAAAAAATTAAAAAAATAGAAAAATATTAGGTGCGCTCTCGGTCCTCCGATATCAGTGTCCGACTATATTTTCCTTCCACGATCCGGAGGAAACCTCGATCGGCTTCCTCGCCCCACACAGAATTCAAGGATCACGAAATGTGTGCGGGAAAAGCTTGCGTGTCCGCTCGCGAGTCGGCGAGGATCGCAGAAAGACAAAGACGAGAGAAATGGAAGGAAATGTATTTATGCACGTAACCCCACCGCGTGCGCTGTTTTATACCAGACACGTATACAATTCCGTACATCCGCGTGAATTTTCGATCGGAGATCACGAATTCCTGCACACGAGGGCGTGGCGAAACAATAAAATTACTCTAATGAAATCCTCATTTAAACTAGCTGAAGTTTAGTTAAAAATTGAGGTTTAAGAAATTTAAGTTGAAATTACCAGGAAAATTTTAGACGTGTCCGTTTTTTTTTATTTTGTGTTTTTTAATTCGTGACAAAAGTGAGTTTTTTATATTGAATGGTTAAAATTTACTTTTTGTTTTTTGCTAAAAAGTTAAAATTTTTTATTGTGGTATTGATACTCGATAGGTTTCTAATGTTTCATCAATAATTTTCATATTATTGTTTAAACAATTAAAAAACAAAATACTTGGACAAAATTATTTGAATTCGGTTTTTAACATATTTTAACATACTTAACATATTTTATGTGTATTGATAGTAGAGAAAAATTATCATTAAAACCTCATCGTTTCAATCAATTTTTACGTACTGCTAGAGAGGAAAATTCGTTTTGTTATATCATAAGTGGATAATTTCTTAAAATCTGTTTAGTACTAATTAATGAAATTTGGCAAAAAAATTCTTTAATGTTTAAACATTTTGTGAAAAAATTGACAAATGACTACTACTACTATTTTTTTGATATTTATAATTTATTATAATTTCGTTTTCGATGAATCTACATAAGAATACGTATAATATTCAATTTATTATAACTTTTGAACGATTTAGTGAATTGAGTTGAAATTTGCACAGCAGCATTAGAGTTCTATTATCAGTGGCTGGTCAAGTTTTCAAATTTGTACCATCACCGTTTCGAGTTATCAGTACATCCTGAAGACTTACGGTGATGTTTAACCTCTACGAGTGCGAGAGGGACAGATGCAAAACGAGAGAATCACATTATTCTTTGATGGAAAGAGAACAACGTGATTCTTTTTTTTTCTTCGAAAAGTGTTTATTTTCAGAACAAATAGCAAAGTTCGTTTTTACACGATATATAGGACACTTGAACATCACCTTAAGGGGTTACAAGGGTTTCATCGAAGAAAAGTCTATTTTCAAGAATTTCTTTTTCATATAATAAATGAAATTTTTTATTAAAACTTTTTACCGTCTTAAAGATATACATTTGAAAAAGAATTTCTGAAATTCTCGAAGGAAAATATTTAAAACTCCGTCATTGTGACGTCATTTCCGGTGACCCTTCGTTTCATCTCGTTGTCAGCATAACTCATGACAGGATCATCGGAAGTGAATCAGAAAAAATTGTCTCTTAGATAAGACCATAAACTATAACTTGATCGAAGGAAAACGAAAAAAAATGAAAATTGGATATTTTGGCGGACTTTTTTAGAAAAAAATTCAAATTTTGCTCGACATTTTTTGTACACCGGAAATCACGTCACAATGGCGGACTTTCAAATATTTTCCTTTGAAAATTTCAGAAATCCTTTTTCAAATTTATATCTTCAAGACAGTAAAAAGTTTCAATAAAATATGAAGGAATATTTTAAATCGTGGATTTATATAAAATAACAAGTGGTTTTTTGGCATTTTGTCGTTCGTTAACCTGAAGAATGAAGATTCTCTACGAGAGCAACGAGAGAATGAGAGGCGGGGCGCCAGGGCTGTCCGCCGGTTGGCAAGGACGCCGGAGGAGAAACCGGGAACAGGGATTCCGAAGGACACTCACGCACACACGTGCCAGGAGCCGTGTCCAGAGAACGACTTTGACCGGTTTAGCGCCGTCGGCGCTCGATGCGAGAAGATCGAACGCGCTTGGTCAGGTTAGAAATTCGCGACGCAGAAATTCCATCGTCTATATCCGCACGAGTATCGACAATATTTCACTTTTAATCAATTTTTCTTTGCCTTCATCTTGTGCACGTAAGAAAAAACTATCCTTCAAAAACGGATTTTGGTTGAAAACTGATTTTTTAGCTCCGGAAAGCTCAAAATCTCGTTAGAAAAAAAATTCAGTTGTCAACGAATTTTTTTAGCTCCAAACAAAAAGCTCAGCCAGGTTAAACGATCGGGATGCAGAAATTCGATCATATTAGTGAATCTTTTTAGGTGTACGAGTAAAATAAATTTTTCTTTTTACTTTCGTTGTATATAAAAAGAATAAAATTTCGTTGTAAAAAATGTCGTCAACGAATTTTTTTTAGCCTCAAAAAGCTCAGTCAGATTAAACATTCGGCACGTAAAAATTTATTTTCAGATGTACGAGTAAATTCAATTTTTCTTTGCCTTCGTTATTTATGTAAAGAATAAATCTCGTTAAAAAAAAATTTTTAGAGTCAAAATTAACTCTAAAAATTGTAAAGAGATTTTTTGACATTTCTTAAAAAATTCGTTGACGGATTTTTTAGCTCCAAAAAACTTGTCCAAATTACAAATTCGCGATACATGGAAATTCCATCGAAAGCCGCGTATTTACGGAATCCGCAAATTAAATTTTCGAAATATTTATATTTCTTATTCGCTTTGATTCAAGCGAAAGAGAATCGTGCATTCAAAAAGCAGGTCTCGAAGGCCAAGGACGTTTTTGACTCTCGAAAGGGCCACGATTCGTTCTCCCCGAAGGGTCCCAGATTTCGTCGATAAGCGACAAAGACTCGCGAATTCTCGTCTCGATTCCTGGCCACACAGAATCTCAAAAAAAAAAAACGATCGCGAGCAGAATACTGTCGCGCACGAGCATTAGCATAAACGAGAAAAAGGCAAGTAGGGTCGCGTATTTTTTACATCTTTTGTCGCCAGATATCGCGAAGATTTCGCTGGCTCAAAAACTCTTGAAATTTATAGCCAAAAGGGAACAAAAATCCCAAAAAAAAAAGATCAAAGGGGATGAAATATAAACGTAACGTTCGAATAAATTACAATAAAATTTCCAATACGAATAAAAATTCGAGAAAGAACAAATACAAAAAAAAATTCTCGATAAAAATATTTTTCATTACTTTTCACTTTTTTTTTATTCTCTTATATATTTACGTCCCAAATCCCGCGCTAATTCCCATTGATTTCCGTAAAATAGCGGTGTTTACGCCGTCGCAGCCGTTTCGAAGTTAAACACGGAGTCGGTGGGATTGTCGTAATTTTGACACGAATTTGCTATCTCCGATGGCGATACGAGTGTGCCTACGAGTGTCCTTTTTGCTCCGCGGTCCGTGAAACTCGTAGCGAGCCCCGAGACGCAGCTGCTACCAGGCGCGAGCTTCGATATCGAACGGCCTTCACGAGGCTTTGCTAATTTCCTCGCGTGGGACGCGCTCACGCAGTTTCCAGCAGGAAAAACTCTCTCCCGGAGTGAGAGGGAAATTCGAGAGATCGCGTGGGCATATTTTCATCGCTCTTAGCGAAATCGCGAAAAAAAAAACGAAAAAGAAGTTTTTTTTTAGATTTTTTTTTGCTTCGATATTTTGACCCGGTAAAAAGTTGTCAGGTTCGATTTTTAGGTCGGTAAAGTCTGAAATATTAGCTTGACGATAATTTTATATGATTTTAGATATCGAAGGACGTAGAAAGGTGCAAAAACCTCGAGTGAGCCTACATTGTGTTCACTCCTGGAGACGATTTTTTTATTATTCAGTGACGAGAGTTTATTTATTTTTTCTTCGAGTGAGAGTGGAATTTTGAAAAATCACAAAAAATTGACAAAAATCTTTCCTTCGAGCTTTTTTCCATGGCAAAAGAAATCTCAGGTTCGATCTAATAAGAGTCTGAAATCTCAGTCGATAATTTTATATAAGGATGTACTAGAGATAACTCGAAACAGTGGTAAAAATCTTAATATTTGACCAATCACTGATAATGGCACTCTAATGGTTCTGTGCAAATTTCAACTCAATTCGCTAAATCGTTTAAAAGTTATAATAAATTGAATATTATACGTATTCTTGTGCAGATTCATCAAAAACGAAATTGTAATAAATTATAAATATTGAAAAAATGGTAATAGTAATTTTTTTCTCTAGATATGTTTAAATATGAAAGAATCTTTGTGCCAAATTTCATTAATTTGTACTCTACAGTTTTTAAAAAATTATCCACTTATGACAACAAAACGAATTTTCCTCTTTATATAACAGTACGTATAAAAATTGGTTAAGACGATAAAGTTTTTTTGATAATTTTTTTCTACTATCAGTAAACAAAGAATGTTAATAATCGAGTTTAAATAATTTGGTCTAAATATTTTGTTTTTTAATTGTTTAAACAATAAATAAAATGAAAATTGTTGATAAATCATTAGAAACCTATTATAATATCATTCAAAATATCAAAATAAAAAATTGCAACTTTCTAACAGAAAAACAAAGACTAAATTATGACAATTCAGTATGAAAAATTCACTTTTTTCAGGGATTGTCCCTACAGTCAAAAAAAAATCAAATGGTAATTATTTATGCAACTTCCCGTTGCTATGATTGAATAATTGAAAAATAAAACAGAATAAAATTATAAATTGAAAATAATGTAAGCGAATTGAGTATCATTCTAAATATCACAATATAAAAATGGAACTTTCTAACACAAAAACAAAGAACACATTGTAACATTTCAATACGAAAAAGTTACTTTTGTCAGGGATTGTATCTCCAGTTCATCCTTAAATATCGAAGGACGCGGAAAGAAAGTGAAAAAAATGTTTAAATCACAAAAAATGAAGTTTTTTCTTGCAGCTTTTTACCTCCCACATTTTTCCCCGATAAAATGTTTTCAGGTTCGATCTAGGTCTTTAAAAGCCTGAAATATTAGCTTGACGATAATTTTCATAGACTTTTATAAACCGAAGGACGTGAAAAAGTGCAAGAACCTCGAGTGAGCCCACTCCCCTACATTGTGCTCACTCCGGGAGACAATTTTTTTTATAATCCAGCGAAAAGACTTTATTTATTTTTTTTCTCTCTTTCGCAATAACGCTGCCGTTGAGTCTTTTTCTGTGTCCTCCGCGAGCACGCGCGAAGCGATTATTAGTCTCTGAAAAGGAAAAAGAGAGGCGAGGACGACTCGCTCATATAATTGCTTCGCTCGCGTCTGCTCTCTCGTATTTAAAAGTACGAAAACACTCGCGTGATTCCACCGAATTGTTTCACGCGAAATTCCTCCTTTCATTATCGACGAGAAAAATATTCCTCGCAGTAATTACCCAAAGTATTTTTCTCGCTATTTATATATCTATTTATTTTTCTCTTCATATACATTATGATACAAAAAAATATAATTTTTCTCTGTATTCCTATTAACGAAGGCGCACTTTAGCTTTTTCATCGAGATAAAACCTTTTGCGATCCTCGTGCGTTTTTAACGCTTTTTCCGAACTTTCAAAGCTCTCGGAATTTGTACCTTTCACGTTCGGACGTTTTCTTTCCGGGAACAAAAACTTTCGTCTCCGACGTCGAGATCTCGGGCTTTTGACGGAAAAAAATAATAAGACAGTGGCGACTTCAGTGTGTGATCGACGGATACACTTTTGTACATCTGCGCATGCGCTTTGGATCGTAATATAACGACGTCGAGATCTTGGACTTTAGATGGAAAAAAGAGAATAAGACAGTTGCGACTCCAGTGTGTGATCCAAGGAAACACTTTTGTACATCTGCGCATGCGCTTTAGATCGTAACATAAGATAAAGCCCTTTGCGATCCTCGTGCGTTTTTAACGCTTTTCCCGGACTTTCGAAGCTCTCAAAATTTGCACGTTTTACGTTCGTACGTTCTAGGAATAGAGACTTTCGTCCACGACGTCGAGATCTCGAGCTTTTCACAGAAAAAAGGGAATAAGACAGTGGCGACCACAGTGTGTGATCGAATGAAACACTTTTGTACATCTGCGCATGCGCTTTAGATCGTAACATAAGATAAAGGCCTTTGCGATCCTCGTGCGTTTTTAACGCTTTTCCCGGACTTTCGAAGCTCTCAAAATTTGCACCTTTCACGTTCCTACGTTCCAGGAATAGAGACTTTCGTCCACGACGTCGAGATCTCGAGCTTTTCACAGAAAAAAGGGAATAAGACAGTGGCGACCACAGTGTGTGATCGAACGAAACACTTTTGTACATCTGCGCATGCGCTTTGGATCATAGTATAAGATAAAACCCTTTGCGACCCTCGTGCATTTTTAACGCTTTTTCTAAACTTTCGAAGCTCTCGGAATTTGCACTGTTCACGTTCGGACGTTCCGGGAATAAAGACTTTCGTCCACGACATCGAGATCTCGAGCTTTTCATAGAAAAAAGAGAATAAGACAGTAGCGACCCCAGTGTTTGATCGAACGAAACACTTTTGTACATATGCGCATGCGCTTTGGATCATAATATAAGATAAAGGCCTTTGCGATCCTCGTGCGTTTTTAACGCTTTTTCCAAACTTTCGAAGCGCGCAGAATTTGCACCTTCCACGTTCGGACGTTCCAGAAATAAAGACTTTCGTCCGCGACTTCGAGATCTTGGGCTTTTGATGAAAAACAAAGAGAATGAGACAGTGGCGAACGCAGTGCGCGATCAGTGGATACGCTTTTGTACATCTGCGCACGCGCTTTAGATCGTAATAACGCGCGCATGTAGGCTAATGCCAAGAAAGCATGACGAACTGCAAATACGACGCTGGGTGATTGATGATACGCATCATCACCCGTTCCAACTGCGATAATACCCGCGAGAGAAGAAAAAAAAGTTGAGAAAACGAGAGGGAACGCTATTATAAGAGGCTGGAAGACGTTGAAACCACACGCATTATCTTTAAACTCGAGTATACCCTCCGAAGAGATCGAAGCGAGAAAAAGAAACGACGACCCTGAATCGAGATAAATCGAGACGAAAAAATAAAAATCAGCATCGAGAGATCCCTCCGGATGAGAGAGACGAAATGAGAGAAAAAGGCGAAAGGGATCGATTGTCCGCGAGGCTCTATTGTACCCGATGAATTCTCGTTGCGATTACGATGCGATCATCAATCCACGGATTATTGATCGAGCTCCCATTCAGATATTCACTTCGACGAAATAAGGTCTCTCTAATTTTCATTATCGCGCTTTTGACTGATGAGACGCGCGAAAAAAACCGCTGATCGTATTTTTACAACTTTAAATAATGTTATTTAAAAAAATCGATCAGAAACATGTTTTTTAAGACTTTTTAAGATCAGTATAAAAATTAGTATGAATTCAGATGAAAATTATTTGTAACCTAAATTTTTGTTATGTTTTATTCGATGAAATATATTTTTCAATTGATTTAATTAAATTTAATTAAATTTTTTTTTCATTCGAAAATTAAAAGTGAATTTAAAAATATTGAAATCCAATTGTTCATTATAAAATGAACAATTGGATTTGAAAATGAACAATGAACAAAATGAACAAAAAAAACAAACAAAAAAAAATGAACAATAAAAAATTATAAAATTAAAAATTACATTCCATCGAATTAAACGTAACGAATATTCGAGTTTTACAAATTTTATTACTTAAAATATAACATTTTGTATCGTCTATAATTTTTAATGATTATACTGAAAAAATGTTCACTGCATTTAATAAAATTTCTACCATATCTCGAAAGTATATTTTAATTTATCCTATAATTTTGAACATTTTATGATTTTCATTAAAAAATATAAATAATACTTATGTCGTCTAATTTCTAAAATAAAAAATCGAAAGCTGGTAAAAATGTATTTATTTGTGGCGCACACGAGACATCGAGAATTTATATTCGTTATAACGGTGCGTAATGAGACGACGACAAGGGAGCCGGTTGAGTGAGATATCGTGGGTGAATGAGATTTTTCGCTCGTACGAACTGGCTCGGACCGTTATGCATAATCGATATTTTCAACCGGAATAGAAAGATCTTTTTATTCCCAGAGACATTTTTTTCCCGGGGAGAAGCGAGCGTTGATTATATTGTGGGCCTCGCGGCTAATTGCAGAAACTGCTTTTATTATAATGTGAGAGTGTATAAATTGTTGTCGTACATATGTAGACACGTCTCTCGTTGCGTAAACTTATTTCACCCTCCGTCGATTCGAATCGATTGCGAATCGATCTCGGCAGACACGCGGGCTACTCGAGCGCTGTCCCATTTATTCATCGTCCACCGCACGACACGCGAAAAGCGCACGCGTTGCGCACGAAATCGCGATTCCCGTCACGTAATCGCTCGCGCGGAAAAAAACGGGGGAACTTTTTAAAAAAGGCGACGCTTTACGGACGAACTCTCGCGGAGTCAACCCCCCCGGGTTTCGAATTAAACGCGTATATAATTGATGGATTACGTGCATCGAGAGTTATCGAACGATAATTTAATACGTTTTTTTTTGAGCTCGATTATTTAATCGAGTATGCTCCCGAGGTAATTTAGAAAAACGGTGAAATTTTATTTTTGTATTTTTTATCGAAAATATTTCTTTTTCGTTAATTTTGGTGGAGCTTGAAATTTCAGGTTTTGATCGAGCGAATGTTCACACGCGAGTTCAAAGTGCCCCGAGCTATTTGCTCTCGTGAAATTTATGAATGTACGTATAGAGACGCGAATAAATACGTGAAATGCGTTGAGATATCTCAAGGTGCGCGAAGCGACAAAGATAGATCGCCGGTCAAACGTACATCGTCCGTTAAGACGTCGATCGCGCGTCTCTCGCGCTCGCTCATTCATTGTGAGGAATATTCAATGGACTTGCGTGTCCGCGGGATCGACACTTGAACTCGTCGGCACCCGCTGAGCCAAACTTTTCACCTGTCCGCGATACTTCGATAAATTTATTAGAACGAGAAATTCCGGGTCCTCGTTTTTTATTCAATGCCGTAAAAGTTTTTGAATTAATATTTTATTGTCATTTTGTCAATGAAAATTGGGCGCTCGTACGTATAAAAATATTGAAAAAAAATCATTCAATCCCTTGTGAATTGACGAAACAAATATGTCAATTTTATATTCGAAAATTAGAATTGTATTCACGTATTTTGTTTCTCGTTTTTTAATAGAAGTAAATGCATTTATTAAGACACTTAGGGTAGGGTAGGGCAAAATGGGGTACCCCAAAAATTTGGTGAAAGTTTTCAATATTTCAATATTCGATAAAATTTAATATCAAATAGTCTTTTATTTGCTCAGAACATTGTATTTGGTAGTTTAGAAACACATTTCAACAAGAATTAAAATGAAAAATCAATTAATATAGCTGATCGAAAAAGAACATTTTCTTTGGTAATGAAACACATTTAAACAAAAATTATAATAAATAGTCAATTAATTACTTGAAATAAGACGTCAAACCTAATAATAACTTAACAAATTATGGAAAAATAATTTTTTTCGTACTTTTTGGAGAGGTGCCCCATTTTGACCAATAAAAAAATTCTTTGTTCTCATGAAAATTTTATTTCAGCTGAAAATTGAATTTGTTTCCTTCAATTGTGATTAAAAAACAAGAAATTCAGCATATTTAAACCCTTGGGATCGAAAATTTTTCTTAAGTACCCCATTTTGCCCTACCCTACATATGGTAATTATTTACACAGGTACGCAGTACATAAATTTTGACCGCAAGCCATTGACCTAGGTCTTTCAGCCCTTCCATTTTGCAATTCCTCGAAGTTTATTTTAGTTTCTATTTGGTACATTGGTTTCGTTTATTTATTTAAAAAAAATTTTTTTTTGAAGTGGTTGATGCTGCAGTTTTTGTTATCGTTATTGGTTTTCATTATCGTTTTTAAATGATTGTAATTTGTCCAGGATAGATGTTGGGTGAATATTTTGTTGGTTATTGTAAAGCTCATCTACTGCAAGCAATGGTGTCAGATCATCCATTTGAGTTATTGCAAAGTTTTTTATTAGATCTTTCATCCTCGAAACTATCGATTGGATGTTGGTTTTTTCGTACAATGTATCATTTCTCGGATTAAACATAAATAATTTTTTAAGAATTTTATGTCAAATATTTGGATACGAGGATTTTGACAAAGAACACGTTTTCGCCTAAAGTTCTAGATTTTTATCAAATTTTTATATTGATAGTGATGATTTAACGTAAAATTTCCAGATATGTCTGCAATACACAATTTAAGCTCGATTATCTAAGTATAAAAAATGTTCTTCCCGGAATGAAATATACCAAAAATTGAAGCGAAAAAAGTAGCCCGCATATAATGAAAGTCTGTATGATACGTCAATAAAAAAATTTTCTGTGCAAATTTTGATACGCCGATCATAAAATTCTATATTAAATTATCTCAACATGAAAAATAAAGTTCTTGCCAAAAATTGAGGAAAATTTAAGTGACAAAAATTCAACCTACATATTCAACCCAACAACTCAAAAAAAATGACCTGGCAAAGTTTAAAATCTCCGAGATGAGAATTCCTTGCATGAATATATTGCAATAAAAAGCGACTTTCTTCGGCAAAGTGAGAAAACTCGTTCGAAAACGAACGAAAGATTAATTTCCAGGCGAAGCACGTTACAGTTTCGCGAGAAGATCGAAAGCAGTCACGAGAAGTCCATTTCGCCGAACTCCATTATACTCGTTGTCTAGTTATGTGTATGACCTTTCGAAAGAGCACCACCGCGGGGCGAAAATTTTTCCTCTCGAATTTTTATCCTCCGCTCGAGCAATGCGAGAGAGGGGAGGAAAAAAATGGTAATAAGTACCGTTTTACGAGAGGGTTGGGTTACACGTCCACACTGATATATTTAGCGAGTTTACGAAGTAAGAAAAATAGAAGAGACGAGAAAGAGAGAGATAGACAGAGAGGAGAAAGAGTTTTACGGCTACGATTTGATAGTGCGCGAGAAAAGATCGCCCGGAGCGTGTCGTCCTCGCTGAAACCAAAGAGATAACGCGGCTTGACCGATTTCCTCGGCAAATTCAATTACACGTTGCTAATGCCAAAGCGCGAGGCCGCGAGAAGCGCCGAGCGGCCGTTATGTGCTACACACGCCCACGATCGTCCCTTAACGTAAGAAACGAGACAAAGAGAGAGAGAGAGAGAGAAAATGAAGATGAATAAAAAATAAAGATAAAAAGAGGAAATCGAGTTTCCATCTCTCGTTCGTTCAAACGTTTGTTCTTTGGGACACTTCGAAGCGTTCGGAGCGAAACTTTGAATCGAGAGAACGCGAGACAGAATTTACATATCTTTCTGTGTTTCCTTATTTTTTTTTTTTTGAGTTTATCTTTCATTTTTTTCTTTGCTTCTTCATTCTCGATCTCTCGCTGTATTGGTATTTGTACATCTGTCTCTTTCCCCGGAAAGTGTCAAACGAGGAAAAAAAGGAGAGAAATTCCGCGTGAGAAATTCGCCTCGACTTTATCACACGCTCGCGTGTCTCTTGCGTGTACGATATTTTTTTTCATTTTTTTCCTCATTTGTTTTTCCGACGTTCGTGTTTCGTTATAAATTGCTCGGATTTGCGCACACTCGGTATAACTCCTGGCTGGCCGAAATTAAAGTCACGAAGGTGCGCGAATTTTCATTCGTTTGTTCAGATACGTTCTCGCGAGCACGAGTACGGAACGACGTTTTTTTTACTCCATTGTATAACAACTTTGGAAAATTATTATGAGGAGAGAAAAGATTGGAAATGAAACGCTTTTCGTTGTAGCATAGCACATTTTTATAAAAACTTTAGTAAAAAATTATACAAACAATATCTTTTTATACTAAATTGAAAATTGCGAAAAATTATCAATATGAAATTGTATCAAGAAAAAACTTTTACCGATTTGCGTATTATATTGGGTGAAAATATTGTTATCAAGAGTCGCGGTAGAGACTCGAGGCAAGTACATTTACGGAACGTCAACTGTACGCTCTCGAGCTACCGCTACTCTTTTTCTCCGAGTTTG
>JAPYYX010003431.1:0-10970 GCA_030522605.1 Cremastinae sp. B BG-2022a | reverse complement strand
CACGGAACACTGACCAACACACCAAAAAGTGTGTTGAAAACGGCGACAAGGGCTTACACGCTTTAAGTGTGTTAAAACAACACACTTGTTTTTACTGTGATTAGCCTGCGGAGATAGATACATATAACAAATTATTATAGACATCGATCAGCCGATCGAATATCTCGTCGTACATTATTCCGATTAGCACCCGCTCATCGAAGCGCGAAGATGAAGAAGGAGAACAGAGGGTGGAGGAAAAAGAAAGGAATAGAGAGAAACATTCTCATAGAATTCCCTTCCGTACAATCGAGTCTTCTCTTGCATGTTTCCAATCGCAATATCGTGATCTCGTCGGCGAGTCGCTTGAATCGGAAAGGACGATCGAGGCGGGACTACAACCCGAGGAGGAGCGGTAACAAAGAAGCAGAAAGATTCGGAGAGAAAAAAAACGCTCGTGGATCGAGATGATAAGAGAATATTGAGTGAATACAAAGGGTGTTCCAGAAATCGATGTAAAAACCCATGAATATAAATTTTTCGGAAAATGTTGAATTGAGCATTTTTCGATCTTTCTCAAGATGAGATACCGAAGACGACTTATCGTTTATGAAACTTGAGTCAATCGGAAATGCGCTATAATCATCAAATTTTTTTGATTTTTAATAGTTTCAGTAATAATAAACGTCAGTAGTGGATTGACCCGTGGTCGGTGTTGAGTTTTGGTGGTCCCACAAGTTAAACAGCGTAAGGCACGGCCAATAATTGGATGGGTCACCACTTATCTCGTATTGACTAACGGGTCAACGCTAAGTGAGAGGTGGCTTTTTCTGGATGTTTTGAGGTTTCATAACTTCGAAATACCCAGAAACGGTGGGGATCTTAGGAAGTACAGACATATGGGACGGTAAAGTTACAGAGAGAGGAAATATGGTACAAAAGAGAAAAAAGCTGTAAAAACCCGAAGAGAGTATGCAGGGTAAAATCACTAACTAACTAACTAGTTTCAGTAATAACAAACGTCAGTAGTGGATTTACCCGTGGTCGGTGTTAAGTTTCGGTGGGCCCACAAGTTAAGCAGTGTGAGGCACGGCCAATAATCGGATGGGTCACCACTTACCTCGCATTGATTGACGGGTCAACGCTAAGCGAGAGGTGGCTTTTTTGGATCTTTTCAGGTTTGGTAACTTCGAGATATCCAGAAAAGGCATCACCGAATTGGCATGGGTTTTCCGGAGTTTCCATTCTCAAACCCTATGTGCGAATGCGATACAGGTGAGGGCGAAAGTTGGCTGTGGACGTAATCTGGAAATGATCTGAGGAAAAGAGGCATAATGGTAAAAATGCAGAGATAAAAAGTGGTACAATGTAGAACGGAAAAGCTGTGAAAACCCGAAGAGGGTTTGCAGGGTACACTCAATAACTAACTAGTTTCAGTAATTTATTTCTCTGCAAAATTTACTCGACGTGTAGAAAATTTTGCAGGTGACATCGATATGAACTTTGTGAACACGGTGTATAATAAAAGTTGACTCAAGGAATGGAAAAAGAAGAAGAATTTTTGATAAGGCGCGATCGAAAACTGCAAAGAAGCGAGAGAAGATTGCTCCATCTGGCTGGATCGTTTAACCGGACGACAATTTTATTGGTCTGCGCTGACGTCAATGTTAACGCCATCATTGACGTTTTATTGGCATCCTTCGTTCTTCCTCCCCCATTTTTCCTTTATCCTCTCGGTTCGAAGTAGATTCAAATTCAGGGACGGAGATCGATTGGGAATTGATATTTCCAATATAACTAATACTCGAGTTTTGCTCAACTGAATACAAAACTTCACAACTCTCCGTAACTTTTTCCAGTGTAATTAAATCTGATGCAAATGGAATAAAATATCAATAATGATATAAGACAGCAATAAAAAAACTGAACTTTCGAGACTTTCTTCATTAGAAAACGAAAGCTGAAAAGATATTGAGAGCCAGAACGGTGAAACTCACGCAAAGCGCCTGTTCTTTAAAAATTTCTTTGTCTAAACGCGTATCCGTGAGGAAAGTATATCGAGAGGGGCTATACATGCGTATCTAGTTCGAAAGACTTAAATACACGATCGTCTACGGTTACTGGATACTCGATAGGAGTTTAAAACCGGCTGATATACAATGTTGCAGAGTGCAGAAGCGCAGCTGATGGTGCAAGCAGGTCTTATCAGAGAGCGGTAGAAAGAGTCACACAATTAGTCTTAATTAATACATCGTAAGGATTCGATGAATGGTATGCAAGCGATTAATCTTTCGTTTTGTTTTACGTATCTTTATAAATACAGCGTAACTTGTTGAAAAAAAAAATTATTCGGACTCTTGTACCAAAAGAGAAGTCTTTTTTTACCTTTATATTGCTTGAAAAGTTTGCAAGGTAATTTATAAAATAAAACTTCGAGAAATATTTTAGAGCAGTTTGTCAACGACAGAAGTCAGAATGTGAAAAAAAATTATTGGTATCATATTTTTCACCGTCCGGTAAATTGTCGATGAGCGTATATGTATGGACTCGCTACTAAACGGCTGTCACGGACTTTCGTAAATTGCAAAACGGGGGGTCGTTCGCTCGAGAAATTTTGTACTCGGGCGGCGATCGTTCGTCCCAGCTCTCCCGTACTCCTTCTCTCTCTCTCTCTCTCTCTCTCATTCTCTCTGCAGCTTTACGGGGTACTTCGGGATAAATTTCTCTTCGTTTCTCACGAAGTGGAAGAGCGATGTTTGCTGGCAAGGACGTTTGGGCTCGTTTTGCCGGTTACAAGGGAAGAAGAGGAAACACCTGGCATATTCTCACGAACGAGGCTAACACTGTTGAAACGTGTATACCGCACCGACAAAAGCTCCTTTTCCACTTACCAACATCCAACAACCTCGAAAACGAAACTCTAAGCTACTGACCATACTTTACTCATTTTTCGCTCTTACTTCGAACTGTACTATATACAGTTATTGACCAAACCGTAAAACTGATGAAGTTTTCGAGTCGTAACAGCAGGCGCTCTTTAGATTTGAGTGTACTTTTTAAACCTCTGTAGAGCCCAAAATTTTTATTTCTTCTTCGAATTAATTCATTTTAAATTTATCAGTTTAAATTAATAAATAAACAAATATACGTTTAATTTTTAAAAAATGTTCACTGAATAATTATGTCTTTGAATTACTTCAATAGAGAGTTCATGGACAGTAAAGCCAGATCAATTGAGAGGCTTCTAACCTTGACACTGAGCAAATAGGGAATTATTGTTGGGAGAAAAAAGACATCGTCGCAATTGAAACAATTGCTTTATAATCTTAATATCTCCCATATAAATTCTTGTAAAGAGAATGACCTTGTTCACAAAATTGCAAATGAATCAGCCTGGCCTGGATGAATTCAGAAAAGTATTATATTTCTTAATATTTTTTTAAAAATGCAGGAAAAAAGTTAAAGACAATTTTTAATGCTCCTCCGAGCTCGGAGACTCGTAACACTCCCGTGGTAACTGGGTCGTTACGGTCGACCTTACGGAACGGTCCAGGGCACGATTCGATCATTCGTAACGAGCCCTAGGTCATGCACACATTTCCATGTTTACGATGAAATCGTATCCTCGTTTTTCAGGACTAATACATCGGATATTAGTTTTTCGAATTTGAGAACTATTCTTAATCCATATTATGTTTGTAAATCTTTTTTTAGAAGTGAAATGGGCGCTCTAGATTTTTCTTTCGTCTTACACTGATTTTTTTTATGGAAATTAATCAGCATTGATTCTTTTTTTCGTTTTAATATTCTAAAAATATCTACAGGGTACCACTGAGCAAAAGTTTAAAGTCACAGTTCGACGTGAGCACCAATTGATCGGGGAAGCTTAAAAAAATTCTTCATGATTCAGATGAGCCAATGATTTGATGTAGACTCAATCTAGATTCATACTCACTTGTCTCCCACCATGACAGCATTATCCAAACTGTTGTCCTCGGTATCACAGCATGAGCCCAGGATTTTGAGAATATCCAGGCAGTACTGCTCAGTATCATTCTTAAATCGGTGCTCTCTGTGAGCATCAATTGATCGTGGAATCAATTTATTCTTATAGAACAGACTCAGTGGGAGTGCTCTATTCATCTGAGATGGAGTTCCAGTATAATTTCCATAGGATTATTATTATCAATAAACTTATGAACATTAAATTTTTTTTTTTAATTTTCCAAAGTATTAAAAAATATAACAATTTTATCTTTATTCCTGCATAAGCATATTATTTTATAAAAGGAAAAGGAACATCAAAATTCCAAATGTTATATATAAATGAAAAGAGGAGGAAAATATGCATAAAAAATGAAGAGCAAAAAATTGGTGGATTGAAATGTATTGCTCTTATGTGAAAATCTGCATTCTTAATGTGAAGTTTCTATTTGTGGGTTTTATATAAAAACAGTTGGACAGAGAGGAATTTCTGATGGCGCGTGAGACGCGTGTGAACCTTGCCCGTATTGTGATACACCCACACGACCATCTGCATCTTCCTTAAGAGCACAAAACCGTTAAAACTTCTGTGGCTCTAATTAAACTTGATTGTAGACCGGGAGATCTTCGCGATACGGAGAAGACCCGACGCGTACAGATTTATGTTCCGTACGAGGAGAAATCGAGGCGAACCTACAGAGATGGAAAAATTACGATTTAATAATGCAGACATGACGATAGATCGATTGTTCTTGAAGGAACAAGAAATTTTTTAGTAATTTGGACAAAAAAGTATGAGAAAAAGTCTACATCAGATTGTATAATTTCATATCAAGCTATGA
Organism: Cremastinae sp. B BG-2022a; assembly: GCA_030522605.1. NCBI lineage: Eukaryota > Metazoa > Arthropoda > Insecta > Hymenoptera > Ichneumonidae > Cremastinae sp. B BG-2022a. The sequence continues at coordinate 6,165 of JAPYYX010003431.1, read as the reverse complement.
AACATTATACCAACGTCGAAAAAAATGTCTAATGATACGTTCTGAAAATGTATAGGATAACGAAAATAAAAATAATGTTTTAAAAACTTTCTTATAGTTTTATTCGGAAGACTATTCTTTCTCGTTTTCTCTGCTCGTATCCATCATTTATCTTTTATGTCAGCGAAGCTTGCAGACTTTACCAACCAACATTTTTTGCGGTTCTTCAATCTTTCTTTTAACTTTTTGCTCCTTCCTACGCTATGAAAGATTTCGCTCAACTACGGAATACTCTCGATCTCCGGTAAGGAGCACACTCCCGAGACGTCGCTCCATCACTTAGTGCGACACTTTCGATATGTTAAAAAATAAAAACGCAAATCAATTCGCCCTTTAAATCTGATTTTTTGAAATATTTCATATGTTACATGTTTGACAGTTTTTTCAACAGGTAGTAGTTTTTTATTGTGCAAATGGTAATTACCATTTCCCATTTTGTAAATTTTTCTTTATTATATCGAGTACTAAACATCCAGGTCCGTTCAAATCACTCGACCAGAGCGTCGCAAACACGTGTAAACACGCCGGATAATGTTGTCAGTGTATATTGCGCTGGAAATATAGCGTGCCGGCAGTGTCTCCTCTATTAAAGCGCTATTAACCAACACGATTTATACCTGCATGTACATTCACGAACGCTGACCCGAGGAACTGTACACTCGTGACCAACATCCTGAGCAATGACGTCATCCATCCGCGGTCTCAACTTTCTCCGATCTTTGCGGTTTCAATTTCATTTATTATTATTTTTTTTCCGAAATGAAACTATAAATCTTTATAGAATCAAAAGATCCCAATTCTCCCAAAAAAAAACTTGAAAAGACAAGAAAAATTTGTCACATGAAAAATGTTCACATCCATGAATTGTTTCATTTAAAAAAAAGTGCAGTTAAACTTAAAGTCATGAATGATAGATTTGCGATGTAATAAAAAGCGATGAAACTGCAGTTATCGCAGCAGATGCAGTATTGCTTCGTCACGTTCGAACCCAACTATTTTATTTATTTTTATCGATTTATTATTCAGACTGGGTCAATGTTTGGCTTTTATGATAGGTTCGTGTAGTCCCGTGTGTATCGTAAAAATCACTGATATGTGGACAATAAAAATGTAATACCGTAGAAGCTTTTAGTCGCGAGTGTGCGTGCGATCTAAAATACGTCGTAAGAAGAGAAAGATGAAAAGATCTCGAGATTTATCGATGTGTTGCAACATTTCCTTCAATTTATTATCAAGTTTTTACAAATTTCGATCGAGCTTTGTTCCTCCTGCTCCGCTTTCCTTTGTTTCTAATTCTTATTTCGTAAACGCCGGGGAACAAGGTGTACCCTCGAACGCGGAGGAGAGCACGCAATTTCGTTGCGCTTCGCGCATTTCTTACTTACACTTACGTTCGCACTCGAGCGTGAAACCGACTCCAAGGTAAAACGAAAAGGAACACGACGAATTTAATAGTGTGTAAGGATCACGCGTGTTTTAACGTTCGTATACGTGCACCGATACTCTTCTATCTATAAGCACTTTGAAAGTTACAACACAGTGTGTCCTAAAAGTTGATACACGAACAAAAGAAAATTCAATTCCTGTGGCCTAGTATAGGCATTGCTTGATGCTAGAAACTTCAAGGCATTTCGAAAAATCTCATGTCGAGGCAAAAATTTTTTATCGCTTATTCAAAATTTTAATAAAATAAAATTTTTTTTTTTGTGTATTCAATGATTATTACTGCATACATACAAAAATAATTGAGACTTGAAACGAATTTAACATGGACAAAGATTTGAACATAATTGTTCAATTCCTACTAGAATTTATTCTATTTGCAGCTATCATAATGATGGTTGATGATTAGATTCCTTTTTTTGTAGGACACCAGGTGTATGAATGTAAGGTCTTACAAGTCTCATATACATAGTTGCTTTGGTGAACATGGAGTGTCTACGCAAGCTCTCATCTACCAATGCACGGAACATTTTATTCAAAATCAACTCGTTTCTCCTCTCACGCTTATTCTCTTTTTAACTTTTGTTTTCTGTATGCAAATTTGACTAATTTTTTCGCAGCTTCATAGCCGAGGAGGTTAATCGTTTGAACACTGAGTTTAATAATGTATTTTGATGGTGGGAAGTTATATTTTTCTGAATTTGCAGACTTGTTCAGTAGATTCTTCAGTAAAAAACTAAAAATTCAGAAAGAAATACTGTTTCAATTATTGCGTTGTTTTTTTCTGACAATGAGAAAAAGGTGAAAGCTCGAGACAAACTTCGTAGTGCTGTGTACGTTAAACGATTCGTGACGAGGGAGAAAGAGCCAACGTGAGTTCGACGAACCGACGTGAATTTATTTTTATTCCGAAATACACGGAGGGATCGGTCGCACCTCCGAGCGAAATTTATGTCATTCGATAATATCCACCCGTGCGACGTTTCCTTTTCCTCCGTCGTCCGGGCAGCCCCGATAAACTTTTCCCAAAATATAATTACTACGCTGGCAAGAATCTTCGAGACTATGCGGCACACTTTTGACCGTTTTTCTCCCAAAATATTACAAGTTCATTTTTACCGAGCCCACGCACAAATCTGTGACGCTCAAAACATATGAATTCGACGAAAATCATCCTGTTGTCGATTTAATGTAAAGATAAAAAAAGAAAGCATGATAATTTATGTTCGGAAGGTCATGAGAAAAGCTCTGGGATTTAATTTTATATTTTTGATCCTCGCGAATATCTTACTTTTCGTTTTTTTCGAGTTTTTGGTTAGAGATCTTATATTTTTTAACTCACGTCTATTATTTTTGAAGTTCATTCGTGAACTTCCACTTCGAAATCTTACTTGAGAGTAATTACGTTTGCACTTTTATCAACACGAACATTCGAGTTAACGTTTTCTTCTTCTTCTTTTGTTCAGCTCGATGACACGGCACTTCAGCTTTACAAGGATGGCGACTACGGGGCTTATCTGGACCTCGAAGCGTCCATCAGCGAGCAGCAAGAAGAGTTTGAGGGTTTCCAGACTAAGTAAGTACACTTCAATTATTCTCCGTGCATTGAATTCCATAAAGATGAAACTTTTCCCATTGAGACTGCGAATCTTTTCAATTATTCGAACTAAAAATATCCAAACATTCGTCTCAATTTATTTACACTTCGACTTCAACTTTTCTTAATATTTACATTTGCACTTTGCATAATAAATTGACCGACAGTGCTTTAAGCGATTCATTTTAGAACTTATTTTTTAATTGATGCAATTTTTTGCGTCATGTATAAAAAATGAACAAGTTTATTACACATACATGTTTATGATGGAATTAGTTGTGTATTTGTGTAAACACTCACGAGAGTAATAAAATGTGAAATAATCATTCACTGCGTGTATTGAGAGACAACTTGATACTTTTCTCACCTTCGGCAGTTTAGTTAACGCTGAATCTGTCGATGTGAAACACGAGTCACGTAGAAAAGTCATTTAGAACCTCAAGCCGTGCGTTTACGTGAAAACGCGCTCCATGAAGACGTAGACTCTGAGTTTCGCAGTTTCCTGTTGTCACTCTGCGATTAATGCCAACAGCGATCTGTAGTTTATCCTTTCCGATACTCAATATAGAAAACTTATCAAAACAGGAAATACAGTCAATTTAAAAGGGTTTATTCTATAGATGTTATATAGGTATATTTTTAGGAACTGAAAGTCTTTTTTACTGGAATTGGGTCAGCCGTTACAGTGGAAAAAAATTTTTAGTGATATTTATTTGAATTTTCACGTACTGGTAAATTTTTTTTCCAAATCTCCGGAAAGTACCTCTTTAAACCTGATGGATAGATTTGGAGCGCTATTTGCGGCTTGACCTATTTTCCATGACGATAAATATATATACAAGTTCTTACGTTCTGAAAACGGGTGGAGCGAACTCCCTGAGTTACGGCAGACGAGGCGCATAGCAAGTTCGAGGTATACTATTTTCCTTATTTCTGTACGAACTTGTATCCCTACGTAAAACTACAAAAGCGGCCAACGTTCTGAGCTTTTTTACGATGCGAGATATGAAAATGAATTCTCAAGCCCGCCTTTTTCTTTAGAAATTTTGACACTTCCGGGAAATCAGGGCGTATCAGCGTTGCGTGTAGCAGATTAAAAAACAAGTGAAAAGGTATAAACATGAAAATTTGCAAGAGAACAACAACAAAAAATTAAAGAAAGAAAAAGTATGTTATTCTTTTACTTCCACGCCAGGCTTCGCATTTAATTGTCAAACTCTTCAGCTATTTATTTAATATCGCGCAATCAGAAATTTTAAACTGATTTTTCTTTTTTATGTGCGTGTAAATTGAAGTACGGTTTTTGAGACTTTCTGTTCTCGTAAGTATCTGAATCCCAAACTTTCTAGAGCCAATAACCTTAATAGACATTTAGGTTCTCAAGTATGCGTCACTTTTGTTGGCAGCATTTCGCATATTAAAATAAAAGAAAACATGCAGTCACAGGTGCGAGCGAAATTGGATACCGTGAAGACAAACACACGAGACCTAATGACTCTTTTTCGTTACTTTTTCTGATTTTGCAATATCTTTCTTTATTCATCCTCTTGGTGCCCAGAAAATGAATCTACTTCGTGCATTTTATGCTTTGCAACGCAGCAATATTTGTGACACTAATGCGTTTATTAAAAATTATGTTTTGTCGACCAAACAATAATAAACAATTTGGTGACTCTTCATTCCGTGAAAAAATAGCATTGAATTTGTATTTTATAGTAAATTATGAGACAATTGTTATAATTTTTGTGATGGCAATTTGATTTTTTTTATTAATTTTTTTATTTTTGCAATATCATGGGACTTGGGTGAACACGCATAGCTCCGCTCTTGTTGCCTTGCCTGAAAAGATTTGACCTGGGCTTATATACACGAACTACCAAGATACTCTCTGAGTAAATCGCATAACTGGGTTTCACGATCTATTCCCAGGGTATCGCCTGGCAGTCTATCCGGCCTTCTCCGTTCCTCTGCTTTTATAAATATATCTTATCTTCCTCTCTCATTCCTACTTATTCCCATGCATATTTCACTTTATTTCTACCTCGAATTCACTTAATTCTCCCAATCTCATTCCGGCCACTGATTTTCCTTGTTTACTAGAGAAATCTCCTTTTTCCTGTTGTCAAAACATTGCCAATTATATTTTCTGGAGAGTTTCCGAGAAATGCCAATTTTTCCATTTTTTATTTTCAGATATAATTATAAAATTATTTGTCTGTATCTCAAAGTACAGTAAAAAATTTTACATTTAATTTTGCATGTTTATTTATTACTTAATTGATAAACAATAAATTCACGCGTTTGTTTAAAAAAATTGTTACTAAAATACGAGATCATCGTAGTATGTATTGTCAATTTCTGATTACGGCCCAGGATACGAAGGATGAAAATAACTCCTTCAGTTTTTTGCTCGATTTTGGAGCGATTGTAAAGTTCACTTTACGACATGTAACATTTTTTTGTGAATACGGATATTATTTATTCTTATTTTTTCCTGTTAGAAACAACGGGAATAAAATCGTATAAATCCGAAGTCAGCAGCTCCCGCTAATCCCATATTCACTCTTAAGCTCCGGATGTAATGAATTTTCACTCGGAAATACCGTGTTTAGCCGGGTTGAAGCCGGGCGTTAAATTATTTTCCATGTATCCCGAGTTTCTGCACAAACCGGAGAGGAAACTCGATATTATCTTTGAGAGGCTTTCAACGATATCCGCACACACGTGAAAACTTTCGACACTTGCTGTTTTGCATGTATTTCTGTCTACCTTTCTATCCTTTTCCACGCTTCTCCCTCATCTCTCTTTCTCCATTGTATAAGACATTTCGAGAAGTCTCGTTTTCAGAGCTTACATCGGAGCCCTCACCAAAGGGCGAAAACGCACGGGGTCGAGAGTGCGGAGCAAGTTTTACTCGCGAGCGGCAAAACTTCGTAATTCGAATGGAAGCCAAGTTAACTCGTGAGCTGCGTCATCGATACGTATATACATATCTAGACAAAAATCGTCATTGACGAAAATAAAGGGACAAGTACATGTCGAGTCAGTTGTTTCCACAAACGGTGTGTGTTATGCTATAGTTAATT
>JAPYYX010003430.1:0-20049 GCA_030522605.1 Cremastinae sp. B BG-2022a | reverse complement strand
GCTCAAGATAGGACTAAATTAAGTTAACCTGAAGATTGAAAGCTATGAAAAATAATTTTAAGGCTTAAGGGGGCCGTCGTGCCCCACCCTCCCCTATATTAAATTTCAGTGCGAACGGTTCGATGGATGATATACATATACTGAACGATCTTTCCGGGAAAAAATACATGACAATTGTTTTAAAATTCATTTATTTTAGAATTAGTGAAAAATATTAATACTCTCGGGTGATATTTATTTAAACGTACTGTGATATATTTATAATTGCAAAATATCTGAAATTGTATGTTTGGGAAAGTGGAAAATTATTTGCGTGAATTTTTCAATTTGTAAATTGAGTGCGATTCTAAACGAAACTACAAGAACATTTTGATGTCGCGTTTTTGCTTGTGCATGGACGCATGCAAGCATGAAGTTTCGTTTTGAGGAAAGAATTCTATGAGCAAAGTCCTCGGTATAAGTCTGTCATGCTTTCATCTCTATTGGGCTTCAGGCAACGGAGCCCGACCGGAGAAACTTTGACGTTAAATTGATTGGCCGGCCTTCTACGTGAACGGCCCTCTTCCCTCGCGGAAGTGCACGCGATCTTTCTTCCAACGATCTGCCTCATTTTCCACATGCCTTCGTACGCTGCATTGCGAAAATTTATTTAAAATAAATTCTACGTCATAGCAATTTATTGACTAAAAACTGATTTCTGTACTGATCAGGTTCTGGAAGGATATACTTTATATTCCATCTCGAGTCCTGATAGAGTACTTGATAAATTTTAAAGCCATAACTGGGAATCATTTTAGCAAAAAAATATCCAGATCCTCATGAGGTCAACCTCGTCCTAAGAATAAAATACATTGAGAACCCTGTATTATAATAAAAATAATGTATATTTATGATGAAACTCTTGCAAATTTTTTGAAATAGCTTGCTACGTAGATATGTATATTTTGCATTAACATCCGATCACAAAATGATTTTTCACATTGACCTAATCATGTTTTTAACATCGAAGCTGTCATATGTATTTCCAACAAAGAACTTCAATTTTCGATGAGAGATTGTACAAAAATCGATCTAAAAATATGATTGTATATAAACAAAATGAATAATTTATACTGTATAAGGTTTTTCCGTAAAATTTTCAATCGTAAAAAGTTTTGACGTCCAAGAATAAATGCGATAAACTTGTCGCGTGGGCAGATAAAATTCAATGACGTGACTTGGAGGATTATGCCGTAAGAAACTAGAGATTGGATTCATACGCGCATCGTCGGTTTTCCGGGCTTTCGGGAGGCTCTGGGTTTCTCCATTTGAGAGCGCGAAAAGGAAAGCAAGATTGAAAATGGGCGTGCAAAGCGAAGAAGGCTCTAGATCGTAGGATCGTAGATTCCGAGTATGGCGACAAGTTTACTCCTTTCATCAATCAACGTTTCCTTTGTTGCTTTTGCCGAGCCCGAGAGAGACAAAGAGAGAGGAGGAGACGAGGAGAAGCGAGACTGGCGCCTCCTCAACGTCGTATAACGTCGTCACGCTTCGCGACCACGTTGTTCTCGTGCTTTTAACGCTAATGCTGCTCGCCTGGGCGCCCTACAAATAAAGAGGGAAAAAACCGAGGGAAAGCAAAAAAGGAAAGCGGAATTTCGGCCCGGAAATGCAGGCGGTTAAGAATAGGGTAGAGAAACGAACGAGCAAAGAGTGAGTGAGAGAGAGAGAGGGGGGAGAGAGAGAGGAGGAGAAAGGATTCAACGTTGTTACACCGATGTTCGCTTTTCTCACTTATTCACGGGTTTTTCCACCGCGAAATCGTTAATTACACCGGCGAATACTGCTACTACTATTTCGTTAATCTGTCAGAGAGTCTACCTCGTTGATCGCGAATATAGAATTACTTTGATTTATCGAGAATGCATGCAACGGAACTAGGAGTGAAAAGGAGGGAGCTAGAAAAGTTTAAGACTTCAATTTGTTTTCCTTCGTCGATTTGCTCGGTAAAATTACGATTTTTTTCGTCCCGCGAGAAACGAGGAATACCATCGATCATAATGTTCATTTTTTACCGTTTCCTCTCCTTTTTACCGTCGATAATGGAACGAATTAACCCAAGTCTCGGAAAATTGAATCGCCATTTCCTGGCTCGCGAGGGAACGCGAGAGAGAAAGGAAGAGAAGAAAAGGAGTATAAGAAGGAAAATTAGAAGAGAGGAAAAAAAGAAAACTCGTTGTGAAAGTCAATATGAACCACCTTTTGAGAGATTCGTCGAAGACTTCCAGAATGAGACTACGGGATACCACTTGAACTAAGATTTTCTGTATATTTATACATATATACAGATACATATAAATGCACTTCCCTTCGTTTTCCTCTTGCCGATTCTTCGCCTCACTCCTTCTTATCACCAGTAGCGTTTTAACAAGCTTCGAGAATATGGCATAATTAAGATGAAAAATAATGAGATTGCGTAAAGTAATAAAATTTCGTCGCCTGCTTCATCGGCGAATAGTTGGAGTCCTCCCCGAGAAAAACCGTTGAGGAAGCTAGGATAAATATTATTTTGGCGATAAACCCGTTTGTGAAAAATGCTCGTTAAGGAATCTAATTACTCGTCTAATTATTATTTTGCGGTCACGGAGATAAAACAATACTTAAATCCTTTCGTTTTCGACCCTCATTTCCGGATATAAGATCTTCGTAATGGATAAAGCATGAAAAATAAATCGCACGATAAATTATTTAATTATGATATAAGCGGAAATTAATTTTTTTCAATCCACCTTTTATTGTAGATTTCCTAATTTTCTGTTTTTTCGGAAATCATTAATGAAAATCGTTCATCAAGAAAATGAAATCGGAGATATTTTGTAATAAGAAAATTCTGATAAAGACGTACATCTCAACTTCTACTCTCTTTCGTGCCATTCACAATAATCGCTCGTCGATAAAATCGATCTCTCGCTTCTTTCTTTTCTGATTTCTTTCTTCGATACGAGTCCATCCGTGCGGGAAACTCTCTCCGTTACACATTAGTGATGGGTATACATGTGTATTCTTGAGAATAAAAAATGCAGAAGCTCGCGCGCCTGATATTTTTGCCACCGATATCTATAACTAGTTGAGAACGTTTTGTCGTCATATTGTCACAGGGTTCGAGGAGTGAGTCAGAAAAAGAGAGAGAGAGAGAAAGGTGGACCAAGAGAGGGTCGCTGCTCGTGCGGAACGAGAACACGAGGAAAAATAGAGATAAAGGAAAAATCAGTCTACGATGCAATGAAATGTACACTTTTATGGGAAGTTTCGGGTGAACTTGTACGACCTGCCTCATGTTAAACATGTATTTTATTTAATCGAACTCGCATTATTTCTATTTAAAAAAGTACTCGTCGAGAAAAAATTTAATACCAACGCAAGTGTTTATAGAAGATGCATGATAGCGTGTTTTATTCTAGAAAATCGTGGTCGAACGAGGGCAATAATTTTTTTGCGAGGAAAAATGTGTAGCTCGGCGCATCGGTCAACAATAGCAAGGACAATGGGAAAAACAAAATTTGAAAAGGGAACAAAGGGAGAGATAGCGAGAGACAGAGAGATCGAAAGAGAAAAAAGCATAGAAAGGACTGTATATTCAGTGAAGCGGCACTCAGAGAAATTGGCTGGTGGTCCTGTGGCCGAAGCCGACTCACGCCGACCTCTGCGAGATAGTTGGAGACCCTGGTAGATCCTGACTGAATAGAAAAACCAAAGACTTCCTCCGTATTATATACGTGTATTCTACTCTTTCGCTCTCTCTTATCGGAGAAAAGCGAACAGATCGGAGAAAAGAAGTAAGAAGCAAAAAATTAGGGTTGGAAAGGGTTGGAGAAACAGAGAACGATAGAAAGCAGGTGGTCGAGGCGATTCCTCTGTGCCTCAAAACCGCGTTCATCGGATATTCGCTATTACCGCACGAGCAGAATCGCGCCCCAAAGGTCTTTTTCGTTCCCGATGCAATCCTCTCGCTCTTTCTATCATTCGTTTGTAAACCTCATCTTTGTTTTCGTCGCCATCTTTTTTTTACGTTACAATTCACTTTGTGACTGAAATCCTTTTCTTTGCGTCGACCCGTGTCTTCTCTCCACAGTCTCTATCCTCATCTATTCTTTTTCAAATTTCTATATATTGATCCCAATATAGAGAGACGGAATATCTTGAAAACCTTTTATTGCTTAAAGCCCCCATAGATAGATATTACACAATGTCTAGACACGCCAGAGTTACATTATCTGATTTTAATTTATTTTTCTCCTTCATTACATATTTTTTATCTTTTTTGCGGAATTTTTCATTTGTGTCTCTTTCATTGGATTTATTTCCTTGATAAAAGGGCATTTTTATTTTTTATTTTCAAACATGAAGCAAATATTTAGTAAACAGAAAAACACGTGAAAATTCAAACGAAAAAATGTACATATTTATTTGAAACATCCTGTACATAAGCCCATATACGTATACACATGTATACGCAAATAAAATCGTTTTCGAAATCTCTCTTGTTTTCCCTGTCCTGCCTGCTCCCCTGTACCACTTTTTCGCTGTTGATATCGTCGAATACGAGCGGCTTGAAGTCCTGGGAATGATCGACGATCCGTCCAAGCTTGCATTGCCGGGGATTACTCGTTTGCTCTACTGCGTAAAGACAAATAAATGGAGATGAATCTTCTCGCTTTTTTTTTCATGTCTCTCGTTTTTGCCTTTCTCATTCGCTGGATTCGTTCGAATTCGGACCACCTGTTTGTACACCGATTTTTCCACATTCGAATCTTGCAAGCGTCGAATACCCTCGAGATCATCAATTTTATAACTCTTTTAACTTACGAAAAACTCGTCGAGATGAGGTATAATCGGAAATTCCGAGCACATCGATCCGACGATTTAGTATCTTCAATCATAGTCAGTAATAAAATTTACTTTTCACTTTTACATTTTTGTGAATATTATTTCTCTTTTTCTTTCATACCTGGCGTCGAGCCGCTACCGCGTCTCTTGATTATTCAATCTCTGACGATTCTATACTTTATTTTATTAATTTTCGAATTCTCTCTGTTTCAGTTATAATTCGTATAATTGGAAAATTATATATCAAAAGATAAAAGCCATTCGTTGCTCTTTGCAGGGATGCGTGCACAACTTTCATGCCTCAGAACATTGTCTACGTAGATTTATTTATTTATTTTATAATTTATTTCAATTATTAACTGTTCGCTGGGGGAATGGGAAAAGCATTATTGTTCAGAGAGTCCACGGTGACATGAACGTGTTGTAGGCAAAAAGTAAGAGACTGCTCTCGACAAGGGTCGCTAGGAGAAAGCGGACAGTCTACGCTCGGAAGTCCCGCGAGTTCAGCAGGTTTGTTCGCGATATTCTCCTACTTTTCTTCTCTCTCTTTCTCTCTCTAGCACGAGCGGAAGCTTACGGAGCGTAAAATTAGATTTCGCGTTCAGAACGAGTAAGCAGCGAGTGTAGTGGCAAAGCTGGAGTCTCTGAAAGGGTCGAACGAGAGAGAGAGAGAGGGAACGGGATTTTTGCTTCTTTTTTTTCCTTTTCTCTTCACATCCAGCCATACATACCCTTTATTATTACCACTTTTATTATTTTTCGTTTTCAACATTGCACTTTTCCGTGCTTTCTTCTCGTAGTATGAGATTTCACACGAAATTCGCCATGACACATGTAGATGGTTCATTCAAATTTAATAATAAAGTGAAATCAAAATTGGAAAAAAAACCTTCATCCTTGAAAGCTTGTAAAACCAAAACTCATTTGTACTCCGTAATTTATATTTCCAGACGTATATTCTTGATTGCAATCAAGTTTACGTTTTTGCGTAAAAAATCTCGAAAAAAGACTTTGGATATGTAATTCGGGATGATTTTGGTTTATGTTTTTAAGTTATTTCGAGGTTTTCCTTCAGGCACGTAGACGTGAAACATGAAAACTTCCTTATCGTTGGCTCGTCACTTTCTTGCGATGGTCCTCGAGTAGGGAACACTTTCACACATTGGCTCTCCATCATGTCCTGGGTGCATACGTATACATATATCTTGGTATACGTTTAAGAAACGTGAACGCCAAGATAGCGGCGGATTATGTCTGGAGACGCTGGGACAAGGCACGTGCCAAGATTTCGGTAAAATCTCGTTCTCGTATAGCCGGTATGTGTCGCACAAGTATTACATAGATTGCTGCACAAACGTACATACACGAATGTTTTTTTCGAACGTGTTGGCACGCGCGTCGTGTTCCATCCGAGTTTTCAAATTTCGGAAAAAATTCTCATTTTATCCACTTTCATTAACGAAAAGTTCAAGATATAGTTTGGTCATCTGATATATTTGATGTATTTATCAGATTGTTGTAAATAATTAGATTTAATCATACTTATTTATTTGTAAACGAAATTCATTTCTCTGAATACATGCATATTTTGTATTCTTTGGTTAGAAACGTTTGATTTCTTTTGGATCTATTGTAACGATGAATCTTCACAGATAAACAATTGAAGATTTCGTATACAAATTGATTTTATGATGATTAAACCGATAACTTGTCTTGCAATTAATTATATAGTGCTTTCCTCTTGAGTAATTTTCCCTCCAGCGTTATTAGCTTTTGTTTCCGCTATTAATATATCTATTATTCACCTCTAAAGTTGTGAGAGGGAAAGGATACTCGACATGAAAATTAAGTATAGGATACCGTTGTCGGTGGAATCTCTCCATGGGCTTTTACAGTGTCAGGGGCCACGGTCTCATCTCGGATATGAAGGAGAAAATGGAGACGAGAAAAAAAAGTTGCAGTCTGCAATAATGAGAGATGCCGGTAAATCCAGCTAATAAGGAAGAAAGAAAGAGGGAAAAATGCGGAAAAGCGATACCGAAGGTTCGAGGCATATATACCGATAGCATGTAGTGGACGATGAACCTGGCCTCCTGGGAATCAACTGGTATCACACAAATTAATACGGGCTCCGCAGGAACAAAATCCTCTGGGATAGATTTTTAATCAAGCTTCTTATCACTGAATAATCAAAAAATAGCTACGGATATAGGGAGACTCATTAAATAACAAATTCTCGATGTTAATTAGATCCTATCGATATTAAAAAGATGAATCAATTCTCAATGGACCAGAGTAAATAAAAATTTCGTTGAAAATTATCTATATAGGTACAGAGAAAAAAGTACACGACTGATTACATCAGAAGGCTTTTCAACGAGAAAAATTCATGAACCTCGTGACAACTTCTATCCGGGCTAGAAACGAAGTTCCCTGTCACGAAGCTTTCCTGTCCAGTTTCATTACATTCTATAATTTCATTTCACTTCCATCCCTGTTTTCTCACCTGATGGGAAAATACGTCAAATTTTACACGATGTGACCGGGTAGAAACTAAAAAAGAGCTCGCGTCGTCTAGAAGTCTTATTTTACTCGGACAGCGTGTGAAACGTCCCGAGAGTGGTTACCGGCCAACGCTGACCCTTCACGCGTCTTCTCTGAAAGAAAGTCATACGAAAAGTTTAAATACAAAAGATTCAATACCCGCAGTGAGTCATATTCCGCCCTTTTCACTCTAACCTGGATAATATCATACATCGAAAGAGGCTACGAGATATTTTTATCATACATATTTTTCTGTCACATTGTGGTCTGCAGGCTCGCCATCCGACGAGAGTTCCGATACACATAGATAAAACCGATCTCGAATCATCCGCCCGTTCGAGGTAGTGCGCGAAACGTGAAGACACAACGCGCACGGTGTTCGTCGTATACGTTATACTCTAACGTTTGACGGAGTGAAAAAGCCTGGGGCGAAAGATACGAGTCTTGCCTATAGACAGATCGCATAGCTATGTATATATAGATGTGTATCTACTCTCTCTTTGCTCGCTCACGCCCATCCACATTACCGTTTCGCACTGTGAAAGAAATCTTCTTCTCCCATCGTCCTCTTTTCTCTCAAAGCTCGTTTCTTTCTCTCGTAGGAGCAACGACTATCTGACGATATTACTACGACGTATTTCCGGAAAACATGGAAAATTCGTCGACCTGAGATCAAATCGAACGATTCGGACTCTATTGCATATTGCATTTGTGATGCGTGTAAACTCCTTCCGATATATAGTGTAAACATTCAAAAGTTCAAGAGAAATGAAACTGTACCTCCGTGCAGCCTTGTCCGTCGATTCGTACTGTTTGCTCATAGCCTCTGAACCTCAATATACAAAAAGCTCGCGAGGGCACAAAGGAGATATGCGACTTAAAGTACAGCCCTTGGCTTCTTGTATTTATGCTGAACTTTCAAAAGACAAGAACCTTTCAAGGTAAGGGAGAGGGAGAGAGAGAGCAGCTGTGGAATATACTCGGCAGTCGAGAAACGACGTTGTTTCCCCATTTTTGGCTCTCTTTGTGATTGCATCGGTGAAAGGAAAGTCTTACCTTCGAAGTCTTTATTACGCGCAGTACGTAAATAAATTTTCTTTCTTTCAAGTCTACAACCCCGCTTACATTTTTTCGACGCTGAACCGTCCATATACGAGTCTTATTCAAACAAAGTTGGCAGAAAAACATTTTCTAATTTATTTTATGAGATTGAGAAATGGATCAGAAAAAAAATGGTGAAGAATAAAATTCACTTTTGTTTCGAATATTCTGTGGTACGTTGAACTTGGATATCTTTGTAGGAATGAAACAGAGCGCCAAATCGGATGGGAAATAATTCACATTCGTCGTGAAATGGCACGTCCGTGTTCGCGTGCACTGCATAAGGGGGAAAGAGGATATCGCGTTGTGAGATTTTGTTCCGCATCGCGAGAGAGAAAGATAGACTAGAAAAGCGAATGAAGGGAAGAGGTAGGATTCATTTATATGTATACATATATGATGAAGGTTTTCCCCGACACGTTTATCGACTACTGTTGCCGGCCGTGTATACGTCCACGCGTTACTCTTCCATTCTGCACTCTCTGGCGGGCTTGCACTTTTCCCGTCTCACTTTTGGCCCGGCTCTGTTGGCCCATCCCGAGAATTGTGATACAAAGTGCGCGCCGGAGCAGACTTCAACCAGATTTCAGTAGTAAATCTCAGTTTACGAAGGATTCAACGGACCCCGGGGCTCTCCCACCGAGAAATTTATGTTCTGTGTTGCGCTCGCCGCTGTTACCCGCGACCCTACGCTTCGTTCTCACGGCTGCGTTCCTGTTGTGCAGGTGATGCTGACCTGCTCCCATCATGCAAGCTCGTCTAAAGAGAGAAAGAGAGAGAGAATGAAAGAGAAAAGTAGTTCCGAAAAGCCTCCCAAAGCCTTCTTGAGAAAAAAAAGTCTTAACTTTCCTTCTTTCATCATTTTCTTTTGCTTCTCGATTTCTTTTTTCCTCTCTCTTTCTCTGTCACTCTCGAATTTTCACTCTCTTCTTCCTCGCTGGTCACGTTTCCGACCTGCCATACACATCTTCCGGCTCTTTTTCCTTCCCGACACGCGTTCTTTCTTTATTTTCGCTCTCTGTGTCGATCGCTCTGCATTGCATTCTCAAGATTTCTTTGTCTTTGTTTTTTACCTCGAAGTTATAAGTTGTATAAAAATTGTGCACACATCGATAATGTTCGCTACGAGTTGGAAGGCTACGTGAGCACGAGAGCACGCACACGCTTTCGTGTAAATCTTACAGTTTTCGTGGTACGTGTAATAAAATAAAGCTTCCTCACGAGTTTTGATAGTACGTGTGTGAAAAATGTGGAGAAAGGAATTCCCAGGAAATGATGAATTACTTTTTTCTCTCTGCCGCGCCTTTTATCACGTACATGAAACACAAGGGCTCGAACGCGTGTGCCGATAACTTGTTTTATGTATTGTTTTTCCATAGAAAAAGATATAATATACGGCTTGAATTTAGTTCAGAATCGAAAAGGCCAAAGTTTGCTCGCGATGCCACCCTCTGATCGGAGGTCTTTACTCAGCTTCGCAAACTCGAAACTCATCCAGCACCTGTATGCCATTTTCACATCGCATCACAGACAAGGGATTGAGAGAGATGGAGCATCCCGCGTGTGCTTTTCGTAAGCGCTTTTACTTAATTGAGTAAGATTAGAGATTAAATTTCTATTTCGATCGTCAGTTTCTGTAAAACTCTCTTGAATTATTTCACGCCACGATGAATCGCAATTTTGTAAATAATAAACTATACTCATTTTTTTCTCATATGTGTTACAAGCAATTGGAATACAAAATTTATCAAAACCTTTAACCATTGTAAAAGTTATAAGTTTTATCGTTTCTCATGTGAGACAGGAAAGTTATCGACACTTGACAAGATCCAAAGATAAAGTCGAAAATAATATGTCAACCTCAATGAGCAAGAGATGTCCACAAAAATCAGGCCACTTAGACAATCCTCTCGCACTTTTTCCCCCACTCCTCGGAATAAGTTCACGAGAACCCGTAGATGAGAGTGTCCTTTCAAGGAGTGTTGGTCCAACTACGAAAGCGTTTACTTAAATTTCACACCCATAAAATTTGTCATATTCTCAAGTTATTTGTCGACGTGTAGAAATTATTGAGAAGGAAAATTGTCAAAGGAATTATCAAGGGACCTGGCGTTCGTTATCAGGAAAACAATAAAACTGTAAGTGACAATTAATTAATTGTGTGGCAAAATCCTAAGTTGGCCTGTTCGGCTTAATTAGCCTTCTCCTGCTCTAAATCCCTTAAGGTAGTCTATCGGTTTTAGACATACCGTTAAGAATTTCACGAAACTTGACATATTGATAGTTTATAATTAGAAAAAGGGGAAAATCTGTTGGGTGGGACTGATCTCTTCGACTTCACTTACAGGTAAGTTCGTTTGATCTTATAATTGTATTTCGCGCCTCTTCCTCGAGATCAGAATGTAGTTATTTAAAGTTCGTTACGGCAAATATTCCATGAGTCCGAAATTTGATATCCTTATGTACTTATAAAATCTTTTCAAACCTGTTATACAATGCTTCTATCCAAAATCACTTTCGCAAACATGCCTTTCCTAGTTACAACACGACGGTCGTAGAACCTAGCGAAGGTCCTCGAATGTTCTGTCCAGTCTGCAGCTTTTCTAATAGCGTCTATATTGACCCCATTCTCTTTCGCAGACGAAGTCGATGCATGACGAGTATCTACCCCGCCGAATGCTTCTGTATCTACCCCGCCTTCCATAAGGGTCTTTTTTATCCATCTGCTCAAGGTCTGGGTCGATACCCCCTTGGGTGGTTTTTTCAGAACTACAAATAGTTGAGTTTCTTTTCGTCGTAAATCTTTCGTCTCTTTTAAGTACGTTTCCAGCACTGATGCTGCGCAAATACTTTTATTCTTGATATAAAAAGAGATGCTCAAAGCTAGCTGTGCTTTATATATTTTCTAAGTCTTTAACCGCGCTGGAATTTTAATCTCGATCAATCCCGTTGATTTTTCTATATTCCGAATATCGATTGACGCGAGTGTTTGCATACGCTGCGCTACGACTAACGCCAACAATGTAACAAGCTTGAGGGTAAGTCTTTCCAAGGACATTTTTTCGTTCGGTCTCCATTGTGCAACGTGGTTTAAAACAAGTTGTGGGTCCCACGTTGATAAATAGTATTTGTAATATTTGTAATAATAAGTATTTGGGCTTCATCGGTCTGAGATTTGTGATACCTTTGAAAAGCCTCCGTACTCTGGCATCTTCTCCCAACTCGGGCCCCCGCAACAGCGCAATCGCGGATCGGCAGATGTTCAGTATGCTATAAGAAGCACCCTTGTCAAATTTGGCAGACAAAAATCTTATTATGTGTGATGTGTCACATTTGTTCGGATCTATGCCCTCTCCATGGCAAAATGACCACCACTTTTTTAAACAGCTGTCATATTGTTTGAGCGATGAATCTGACAACGAGGAGAGCATAATAGAAAGTGCTTCCTCCGGTACGTTTCTCCTCTTGAGCGCTTCCCGGACAGCCGTCGCCAGATCAGGTGCGATTGTCTATTGAGAGAGCGTAAACGGTTGACTTAGAGTAAAGTAAATTGATTCGCAACCCAACATTGCAGTGAAGATGGGGAACCAAACCTGAGCTGGCCAATATACGGTACAATTATGATACCTGTAGCCTGGTCGACTTTGCTGTGCTTTTGGAAGAGTCGCCCTTCCTATAGTTCCGCATACACATAGTACTGATACAGACGCGGTTTCGACCTACACGGGAGGGCGTTTTGTCAAGCGTTAAATCCACAGTGAAAACGTGGGATCGTTATTTCATTACGGTTAATTCGCGACTATGCAACGAAATAGACATCAAGATAGAGAGAGAGAGAGAGACACGAAAAGTCTCCGTTGTACGGAAACTCCTGAGAGACGCTTCTGTTGCTTCTCTTAATTTGCTCTTACTCTCTCACTCTTTCTCCTGTTTGACAGTCTTACATCTTGCTCCTTTTCCGACTATATACTAGTCCCCGCGATAGTCTGTTCGTAAAATCGGAGTTGGGGTGTCATTAGTCTGACGCATCTAGTGAAGATTAACGAGCCCCGAGCACCTTCGCCCTCCGCAATTTTCGCGTTCTACACGACGTGTCGAATAAATATTTATATTCATATATTTATAATCAGAAGCGTGATCGGATCACTGCGATACGTTCTACGACCTTTTCGTACTTTACTCCCGTCACCATTTTGTTAGCCACAAAAACTTTCTCTGCAGGCGTTGGATGAAAAATCGTTCGAAATTTTTCAGTTCGATGCTCGCGTGTTTTATGAGCGCGAACTTTTAAATATGTATCGTTGATTTTTTTAAGACTTTTTTTAAAAACGTCATTGAACACTTGTGGAATTTTGAATAAAATGGATGATTTTGGAGTCAATAAATAAAATCAATCGACGTGCTTGGAATTTGAAAGGCAAGTGTCAATTAAATGTTCGCAAAGGTTAGGTAACATTTCCGTTATGCAGGCTATAACAAACCAATTAATGTAGAGTTCCAGCT
This sequence comes from Cremastinae sp. B BG-2022a, assembly GCA_030522605.1. Lineage (NCBI taxonomy): Eukaryota > Metazoa > Arthropoda > Insecta > Hymenoptera > Ichneumonidae > Cremastinae sp. B BG-2022a. The sequence continues at coordinate 7,035 of JAPYYX010003430.1, read as the reverse complement.
TGATTTACTACTTGCCTATCCACGATTCTCTCCGCTAGTTAATTTCCTTCCTAGCTACCGTACGCGCGCAATCCCGAAGATCGAGCGAGAATGAGATCGCTGAGAGACGCGCTGCATAACTTTTGGATTCCCAGGCCAAGGCTGAGGAAAGAGAGAGGCTTAGAGCCACGGGGATGGATTATCCGAAGCTCATATAACATAGAGATGAAGTTCTTGATCGCATTCTCTCTATTTCTCTCGTTCTCCCTTTTCTTAGCGTGTACAAGCGTATATATTGTTATCATAGAACGATGAGTTCGAAGGCGAATATCGTGTGTCCGGTCGATGAAACATTATTTCTGATATGTACCCACAGGAAAAATCATTCGAGAGTCCGTGTTCGCGAAGAAAAAGGGAATCCAGAGCGATAAAGAAAAAGTGGGAAAAAGAGGAGAAAAGTTGAATTTCCAGAGGTTCAAATGGGTGAGAAAAAGTGAAAGAAAAAAGTATGCAGGAAAAAGAAAAAGAGAGAGAGAGATGAGAGAATGAGCGAAAATGGTATCGTAGGATTTACGATCCACGATAGGGTCCACGCCCGCTGGACTGTGTGCACTTTCAAGCCCTAAAAGATATTACCTCCTCTCTTTCTTTTTCTATCTCTGTTTTCCTGCTTTTACTTTTCGCGGTTCCGGTCATACTATTGCTGCTGGAACTAGCTGCAAAAAGAATTTTGATGTTATATAGAGCCTCCATTCTTTTCTCCAATACTGTTTTCTTTCTGCTATTTCCTTTCGTTATAGTCACGCAAAGTTTTCCATTCTTTTCTCTTTTCCTCTCTCCCTCTTTTCTTCTGTTTTTTCTCACTTTGAACGAATTCCTTTATTTATCTTTGATCCTCGATTTCATATTGCTCATTTCGAGGTCAAAATATGCGAAAGAAATCGCTCGAAAAGTCCTATACGACTGACTTTTCATGTTTCAAATTATTTTGTTCGAGAGATTGAGTGTGAATGAAAAAAATTTAATAAATTAACTCTACTATTTATGTATTTTAATTACACAGAATTATAAATGTTTGGATAATTAATTATCTACTATAGTTTTTATCACACGATTTCATCAATTGATGTAGAGTCCAATGACTATGTTAATAATTTAAATTTTGAAGAGATGTTGTGTTTTTTCGGAGGGTTTTATTTGGTACGATCAAGGATTTTCGTTGGGAGCCTTTTTTTCTCATCGTACGTTCGTGTCCCATAAATAGGGACGTCCCGCGGTATGCCTGCCATCAATTCATTGGATTTTAGCGAGCAGTTACGAACCCACTTCGTGATATGTGTCCCCACCGTGTTAAAAATTGCCTCCTAATATGATATATAGACGTGAGTAGAGCAATGCATGGCGCTCGATCTCTCGATCCCTTTCCTTTTTTCTCCTTCTTTCTCTCTATACATACATAGAGATATATTTTGCCATGTGCTATGAGAAAAGTGGTGCGCTCGCCGGAGGGACGAGCTATATATTTTCCGCGTTTTCTTCGGTCGCCAAGAGAGAAGCTTCTCCACTTCATATTATTGGAAAGCGATAGCATTTTCGCGATGGTGGTTTTCTCTCTACCGTTCCTGACCATATTTCACATCCGTTTGTCGTTTTCTTTTTACATTTCACGTTTTTTTACTTTTTTTTTGTTTTTTCTTAACATTTTCTGTTTTTATATCAACAAAATTCCATCATCTTTGCAGCAATTCGATGGATGTACATCGACCATTTTTGATCATATTATCCTTGAAAATAGAATGAAATTTGAGGAAAAATTGCGTCTGATGGACAAATGCTTTGATTCCTTTTTTCTCCCGTTATCCCACTGTTTTTTCTTTTTTCGTTCCTCTCCTAGTATGTTCTATTTAATTTTTCACTACTTCGAAGGTGACTTTTCATCTCAATTTTCTCGACGAGAAGAATAACAAATTTTTTTCAACTCGAAACTCATTTGCTTCTCGCATCGATGCTCACCCAAAAAATAGGAACGAGTCAAGAGTTAAAAGCGGAGAAAAAAATGCTTCTGCGCTTCAGTTCACTATTTTTTGTTTCGCCAGTTATTGCTGACTCGGTCAAATTTTGTAGGACTGTGTACAGGTGTAAGCCAACGAACTTTGCTCTCTTTTTCTATCTCCTTCTCGCGCCCTCACTCGAATCGCATCGCTGGCTGCAAAAATAATGTGACAAGCTACTCGCTAACGTCAGTCGCTGCGTTCCGCTCCATATTTCAAGCCGCAGTCTCATACACACCGCGATTTTCCTCTGCCTCGCGATACCTTTTTTCTATTTTCTCTTTTTTTTCAAATTTTTTTGCATTCGCTTACTGTTGCGCGGCCATCCGCGACCGACCAATGGTACTGGCTCAGCAGATTTCCAACTTTTAGCCACCGGCAAGCTCTCAATTTAAAAAATAAAAATAAAGAATCAACTTCAACATTTTCGTCGCAAACTCAATGATGGCCGAGAAAACTCCAGTGTAATATCGGTTTACTCTGTATATATACATATAATTTTTTTAATAGTCTCTACCCATCTCTACACCGAGAATTTATTTTAATTATTTTAATTCGACGAATTTTAAACTTTCAAAATAATTGAATATCCAATCTGCGTATATAGTGTATATAAGTGACCGAACTGGATGAATATATTTTTGGTTGGTCTCTAGAGACACATTCGAACGAGGATTCTTATTGTATAGTTGAATAGAGATACATATGTATATGCAGGCATGTAGTACATACCTCAGCTTGTTCCTCCGTCTACAATCAACGAAGGGTGCGTAAGGGACACTCGTGTCGTGGTCTCGTCGGATAGTGCACGTGCATGCTCTCCAAGTCTTTCAGAAGAGCTCTAACGTGCTCGACTTCTCACCGGACCCGACAATCCATCGAACCTCTTTGGCAAAAATTTGTCCAATCTGTTTCCTCAAGGTTTTTCTCTTTTCCAATTTTTCGATTCCAATTCAAGTTGACAAATATTTTTGCGATTTCGAGTTTTATTTCTTTCGCTCAGCTACGAAACTTGAATATTTTCGAAGGAACAAATCTGAATTTGACAAACACTTACTATATTGAAAAAAATCTACAAAGAAACACGTGTGTTTTCAAACGTTCTTTATTGTCAGTACATTCGAGCGATGCTAATTTGTAAAAGATCAATCCCATAGGGAATTTTTCCTTGAATGAAAGCCGGAAGCTCTGAAAGTATCTTTGTTCGCGGATATATCCCACGGTCCCACTTTTCGCGCGTTTCGAAGTTTGAACAAGTTTGCAGTCCTCCGCGGACGACATGATATAGGGAGGTGTGTATATCTGTACGTAAACAAACGCGAGTAAAGGAGGATATGCACAATATACATACATATATAGGTAATATGTATATATGTATGGGAGGAAAAGAGAGTCGTGAACATCGGCTCTCGAGCTTTGGTGCACTTCCCGCTGGGCGCGTGCTAGACACGTAGTCGGGACGCTTGCATACATATACTCTGCTCCCGCGTATCCTGGGCTACTTCGCTCGCTTCCTCCTTCCCTTACGGACCTTTGCGTTGGATTCGTGCGATATCCTATATCTGTACAGTCGAGCTATAAGTACGAAGTATATATAGACACGTGTACAGTTACTTTCTCATGCGGTGATGTTGCACTGCGGCTTTTCCCTCGAGGCTCTCCCAGCCCGCGGTGTACGGACACTTTCGAGATTACGTTTCCTATACCGAACCTGGGAAAAAGTGCGAGAACGAGAGAGGGTTAGCAGAGGCTAAAAGAAGGAAGCGCAAAGTCGGAGAACCAAAATCGACTCTGGAAAAGCAGGAGAGACGTTCCCTCACGAATTTTATATACTGCGGGTCTGGCAGAATCTCGAACTCGAAAGATACTCGTATGATGGCGAAGATATAATAACGGATAAATACGGGATCGGTGTCTCGAGAAGAGAAACTTTTTTCCCTCTATTTTATTCTTCTTCTTCCTATTTTTTCCACGAAACGTCATATACTCGTCTCGCGTTTCTGTGGGAACTTTTTCAAATTGTGCATCCTCCCGAGATTCAACGGATCGAGCTCGCAATATTTTTTGCATCCATATAAGCGTCAGCGATATACGTCGAGAGATTTTTTTTGTTTCAAAGAGGGAGAGAGAGAGAGAGAAAGAGAGATTTGTAAAAGATATTAATCTGAAGCAATTGAATAGTTTTTAGAAAAAAAGATACATTTTACAAGACTTACAGATAAATTCAAGTCGTGATCCGCGATAACAATAAAAAATTTAACGAAATATTTTTATGTATCCGATCCTAACGATTTTTTATTTAATCTCCTGAATTGTCTATTTTATGGACGAATAATTTACGTCTTCAAGGCGTAATATTGAAAGCTTTTTCGCACCACTTGTCTCAAGAGTGGCAACGTAACTATATGGGACAAAACGATGGGATTATAATCCTAGGGGTTACATGTGACGAGGGAGCAAGATCATTATTACTCGCAGCACGTTTGACCGAAGTCTCACGTCCCTATCCAACTAACCGCAATGGAGAAACTCCTCACTCCATCTTTTAGAGTCCGGGCTACAAAGCTCTACGATTTCTCTCTTCGGAATATTATCGTGCGAATAACTAACGACACCTCGCACTAGAGCATAATTAATATCCATCAAATATCTGACTCTCATGTTATTATAATATTTCTTGATGTAAAAAATGAAAGCTCTTTTGTGGTAAGAAGAATAATGATGCAGATTTTTCAAGGGCTTTCCAAAAATAGACTCACGTCGATATTCTTTTTGGAAAATTGTCCAACTTTTCATGCACATTCGCAGCAATTTTTTTCCTTACGGACTCCTATTTCGACGTTATGTTCCTATTTTCATTGTTCATAAATGCATGTATGTTTCGCATACCATAAAGTTTCAAAGCTCGTCAGTGACTGTCGAGTAACTTGTAATCCTTTAACTACTTGAGTGGAGGCTTTCTCGGTCTTTCAAAATTCATCAATGTTATCTCGAGGTTGAGCTTTTGTGGTGTATATGCGAGCAGAAATGAAGTTATCACCCGCATGAAGCACATCCCTGATGCGCGGAAAGAGATGGGCGTTGGAGAGACAAAACCACAGGTGATGAAAAAGAATTCCAAATATATGCTATTAAAAAAATGTTACGTGTACGTACGACGAGAAAAGCCATATTAAATTTTGTAATATAGAGTCAAACGTGGTATTCCACCTCTGTACAATATTTAAACAATGATTCCTATCATTATTTCGCACAAAAAAACAATTATAGAAATCGAGTACGAATGGAAAAAACGACTGTGAATACCACCGTTTGAAGGCAAAATAACGTCGAAATCCCGCACATGAGCTTTTTGTTCGGAATTACAATGCGAGTTATCTGGGTCAACTTTTATGCAGGTGAAAAAGGTGCAAGAGAATCGGTAAAATCGGAAATTATATAATTGCTAGTAAGAAGCACATGAGTACAAATATGCTCCATATCGGGAAGCTCGTGGCAATTCCGGCTGGGTGTAGCGTTTGCGAGAAAAGTGGAGGAAGGGGCTTGCCACCACAGAAGAGCAGAAGTGAGCAATACGAAAGCCACGACATGTTTTCTCTTTCTATGAACGTATATGTATGTATACGCTGATGAGAGAAACGGAGAGCGCTAGAGAAAGAGCAGAAACATGTCGGAGGTGTACTGCCTGGTGTCGATGTTTGCTTCATATATTTCTATACATTTTCCCTCCCCTTCATTTCCTACTCTACTCCATTCATCGTCTCTCTCCCTCTCGCTCTATGTTTCCCAGCGTTTTTGTCTCTCTCGGCCTGACGTTGACGCGAACACATTGAGTCGAGTAAAAGTAACTAGTTTAGCCACGGTGTAAATTCGTCATTGCAATGTGCGCGTTTCTCTCTCGCCCGTATCAAGCACTCGGAGCTGCCGTAATTACAATCGCTTGTCGTGGTTCTCGGTACTCTCTCGTGCGTCTATACGCCTATCGCTTTCTCTTTCTCCCTCGCTTCATTCTCCTTCCTCTTCTCAACCCTCGGTTTCGTATACATATAACCAGCCTGCTGTTACTACCTTGTTCGAGAGTGTTCCTTCCTGTTTCCTTCCTAACCCTCCCCTCTCTCCCTCCCACCCTCCCTCCACCCTTCCATCTTACTCTTTCTCTTCAGCTGTTCATCTCTGAACTACGATCGTGGGTAGCGCGATTCGATTTACAAGACTGAACTACTAAGGGGTTTCCTTGCAAAGGATACTAGCAACCAAAATTCCTCGAAAATCGTGGATTCATTCGTGAAGTTTTATGACCTTTCGAACTGGGTGGAGGCAGAGAAGAATAGATGACAATTTGCGTGTGCGTAACCAACTCGTGAATGACAGCCCGAAAGGAAAGAATGGAGAAAATACGGCTCCTGAACTCGTAGAAGAGCACGGTTGAGTCAGGCAAAAATAGCGGTGTGGAAAACAACGGAATCGAGAGGGAAAATAGCGAAGATATAGAAGGGCAAAAGTGGGGTGGGAAAAAACTTCGCTTAACTTTAGAGCTACTGGAGCGAAGGGAAAGAGAGGGAAAGCGAGGAGAGCGCAGTGACAAAGAAAAAGGAAAAGGGTTGAAAACAAATGGTACTTGCCTTGATTGATTGCCATTCTTTCCCATACCAAGAGAGTTCACTCTCTTCCTCTCACACACTCTTCTCGTCCCATTCGAAACGGCCTCATTCACCTCAGCTGGTAATTTTTTTTTTGCTTTTAATCGGACAGCCATGCTCACCGTTCCCGAGTGCCACAGGGCACGATATGATTGCAAAATTGCGGGGATGAAGATATGGCAAAACGTTTAAAAGTAGTAAAGTTTTCCTTCGATTAACTTTTTCTCATCGACACTTTTTTTACTCAATCAACATTTAAAAAGAACAATCTACAAAAAAACAGCACATATGCTGTAAAAAAATGAGGCAAGTACATTTACGGGATTATACTCCAAGCTGTAGTAGAAAATATGTTGTAAAACTTG
>JAPYYX010003429.1:0-12555 GCA_030522605.1 Cremastinae sp. B BG-2022a | reverse complement strand
GTTAATATCGTGATATTTAACACGGGCTCTTATGGGAGGTTGCGAAAAATGACGATTTTCAAGAATAAATATCTTGATTTTTCAGTCGGTAACAGCCCCAGAAATTTTACACAGTTGTACATATGACATCAAAGAATGTTTCTGCAAATTTTCAGTGAAATCTGAAGATAACTGTTTCATGCAAGGAATACCTTAAAAAAAAATTTAATTAAATATTTACCACTATCGAATCGAAAATCAATCGTAAAGTTCACCAACCCCATTTTTCGTCAACAGTGAAATATTTCCTATCCTCGAGACTGACATCAGTGTCCGGAAAATTGGACAATAGCCAAATATTCGTTGGAAAATATAAAATGAACAAAAAAAAAAGGAAATTTAAAGGATATAGGGAAAATATCGAAAATATACGAGTGGACAATTCGAGCGGAAAGAAAACCATTTTCGTAACAATCGACCGCGGAATGTCCCAATTTTCGGCGTTTACATTATCTGACAGAGTTTTGTCATTTTGGCCGGATGACAAGTGGAAAAGTGGCTCTGTCCACTCTCGGGACTTGTCTCGAGAGCACGTGAATCCACGAAACGCCGAGCTCACCGCGTTTTACTTTTGGATTACGTCCAGGAAAGGCTGGATATTATCGGGCTTATTTCCCGAGTGAGTGCATGGCGATAAAAACTCGCGAAAAAAGTTTATCCAGATACGGACGAAGGAATCTCGCGTTGGAAAAACTGTCACGAGAGTGAGAACTTTTTTTATTAAAAAAAAAGGAAAAGAAAAAACAAGATCTTGGGTCAACAGAAAAAAATGAAGGGAAATAAAAAAATGATCTTGCGGTCAAAGGCATATGAGCTTATTCGGTAGGAAGTCTGATAAACGAGATAACATCTGAAGGGGAGAGAAAATCTTTGATAGAAGATGGTGAAGAAATATCTTGATGAAAAATCGCTGAGGAAAGTTTGGAAAAAAGATTGCAAAGTAAATCTTGCTTTGTATGAATTTCATGCACGATAAAATATTTGGCATTTTATTTTATTTCGTTTTTTTTTCGTATATTTGATTTTTGGTTAAAATTGTGGTAAATTGTTCAGAGGGAAATTTGGAGAAAAATTAGATATTTACGTTCTCTTAGAAGTGTGGAAAATAAATTGCAAATCTTGCTCCACATTTCGTGTGTGATAAAATATTTGGCATTCATTTTTTTACTTCGTTATTCATCGAATATTTGATTTTCGGTTAAAATTGCGGTAAATTTTTTTACTTCGTTATTCATCGAATATTTGATTTTCGGTTAAAATTGCGGTAAATTCTGTGGCAGGAAATTCGTAAAAATTACACATCAAAATTTTACATTCCTACAGAACAAACTATGGAAAAAAATTTCAAAGTAAATCTTGCTTTATATGAATTTCATGCACGATAAAATATTTGGCATTTTATTTTATTTCGTTTTTTTTTCGTATATTTGATTTTCCGTTTAAATTGTGGTAAATTGTTCAGGGGGAAATTTGGAAAAAAAATTACAAATCTTTACGTTCTCTTGGAATTTTGAAAAATAAATAGTAAATCTTGCTCCATTTTTTACTTCGTTATTCATCGAATATTTGATTTTCGGTTAAAATTGCGGTAAATTCTGTGGCAGGAAATTCGTAAAAATTACACATCAAAATTTTACAATCCTACAGAACAAACTTTTGAAAAAAAATGCAAAGTAAATCTTGCTCCACATTTCGTGTACGATAAAATATTTGGCATTAATTTTTTTACTTCGTTATTCATCGAATATTTGATTTTTGGTTAAAATCGCGGTAAATTCTGTGGCAGAAAATTCGTAAAAAAAAGAAGATACAGATCGAATTTTTGCGTTCTTTTCTGAACCCTCTCTGTGTAGCGAGCCTGTCTCTTTTCTCATCGTTTTTTCGCACCCTTCCATTTGCTCCCTCTCTAAACTGCTTACAGGGGTAAAATAGTCAATGAGATGAAACGAGAAACCGAAGAGAGAGCGGCACGTAGCGAGCAATGAGAGCGACAGCGAGAGAAGGCAAAAGCAATGAGAAAAGAGCGAGAGCCTCGTCAGTTGGGGTGTCGTTTGGTCTGTCATGGAGGGAAAGTGCGTATGGTAATGTCGGCGATGTTTCGCCAAGTGCGAAAACCGTCAGAGAATCACAAGATAAATAAAAAGAAAAAAAAAAGAAACGAAGCACAAAAGACGCCAAAGAAATTTTCACCCAAGTATGAAAAAAGTAAAATTACATTAACGTCGTCTGTTTCCAAGTGCGAATTTTTTGCAACATGAAAGAAACGTAAAAACTTGCGATTCATTTCATTTTTTAAATTTTTTTCTAGATATCTAGAAAAATAAGTAAAAAAATTCTAAAAATCTAAAAATAATGAAAATTTAAAAATTAATAAATACAGACGAATTTCTGCAAGTTTAAAATCAATCAAAAATTGTTAAAATGAGTCTGAAAATAATTTATAAGCCAGGATCTGATAAAATCAATTAAAAAGTTTTTATAAATTTTTTTGCAAATTTATTCGCAAATATTCACGTCAATATCAATTTATCGTTATAATTAAATTTAAAAATCCACTCAGCCATGCCGGAGGGTTGTATAGCGCGAGTTGACAAAAAAAGAAATTCCGCGAGATCTCGAATTTCCGCTCATATTTTCCCCGATTCGTAATATATATCGTTCATTCGGTAGTCGGAGAATAACGGAAGCGTCCACTTGTGCAGCCCTCGTCTTTTTTTTATTTTCCTCCCCGATGATATTGAATACAAACGAGCTTTTGCCATTCGACATTGTTCCTGGGAATTGTTCGTTCCTCTTTTCCTCTTTTTTTTCCCAAAGATCTCGAGCACTCGAATAATTCTCTCGCAAACAGGAATTCTTGTAAAATTTTTATACTTTTCGCGATTCGTCTCTTTGACCTCAAAATTTGGTCGAATATATCGCGAGGACGCGGAAATTCCGTTGATGCATCGAAAACGAGATTTCACGTGAATCGGTCGCCGGGCGCGAGTTCAAATACGTAAGGGTGGAATTTTTTTTTTTTGTTCGAGCTCGATGTTAACGCGATAAAGGGAAAAGCCATTTTTCCATGGCAAATCGATATAGCAAAGAGGGAATAATCTTTTTTTTTGTTTGAGATCGTTTTTCTCGCTTTTTGTACCCCTTATCAGTGAAGTTTTCCATTAGCCGCGTGAATCGGCCTAGCGCACATTTTCCTACGCCCTCGCATACGTGAATGCCCGGTGCAAGCTCTCTCGCTCCAACGTAGCAAGCGTCCAAAGATGGGAGCTAATAAATTTTTCAATCGAGAAAAAAGCTCGCCAGGAGCGCGGAAATGGAATAGCTCGAGCCACGCTGTGGCTTTCATCAAATAAAATTTTCAATTACTAAAGTAAGGAAATATTGAATCTCTTTATGGGGGAAAAAAGACGTAAATAAAAAAATGCTCGTAAATAAAACGTTATTAAACTCCAAAAATAATTGCATATGAAGATCATAATAAAAACTGATAAAAATAATAAACTAAAATAAAGTCAAAAAAATGAAATAAATTTTACCATAAAACTCGAATATGAGATTCAAATAGATAAATATATTCGTAGATATGAAATACAATAAAGTTACTGAACATTAAAAATTGAAAAAAATTTAACACAAGTTTTCAATTTGAGATTTTGATAAATTTTTTTTTTTTCGTTTGAGAAGGGAGATCAATTTTACATTTTTTGGTTGAAAACACTCGTCAATTGATAAAAAGAGTCATTTTTTATCGAACAAACGTATTCATCCCTTTCACAACCCTCGAAAATTCTTTTATCCGATAAAAAACATTTCCATCGAGTCGACATGAGCTTTCGCACCCTCAAAACTGGTCTTTATCGGTCACAAAACATTTTTACCTGTTTTATATCCGGATTATGGTATCCCAGTTTGAGAAACGCGAGAGAGAACATTTTTCTTTCGGAGCAATTCGAACTGCACGCTCATCGGGGAGAGGGAGGAAGAAAAGGTACAGTGAGGGATGAGTTGCAAAGGGTTTTTGGAGTATGAGCACCCCTGGCAGGTGGCGGGGCGCGATGCTCGTAGCCATGGTAACCCTCGAGCTCTCTCGCTACCCCCAGGCAATACTCCCCCGCACGCTCTCCACCAATCCCAGCATGGATCTACGGCCTTTTTCACGATCGATTCAAAATCGTAACGCATCTCCAAACATGCAACTCATTAAATTATATGACTCTATCAACAATGCATTGGACATTTTGTTGGCAATTTCAGATTTTTTAAAAATTCGTTCATTTATTTTGTAAAGTTGTATAAAATTAACGTAATAAAAGCAAGAAATGTTTATTTCCATTAAATTTGCATTATTCTTTAGTAAATAAAAAAATTGTTAAGTATCGAACTGAATTCACCATTAAAGTGACTCTAGAATTCACGCCAAATTTTTGCATTCATTGAACATAAATTTTTTTTGTTTTTGAGATGCAAAATTTCGAAAAATTAGCATTAATTTATATTTTATTTCCAGAGCATCCAAAAGTGGAAATAGAATTGCATTTTCTTTTATGATGAAACAAATTGAGTTTGGTGGTTCACATAGTCAAATGCAAAGTGTTTCTCTGATCATAGTTATATGTATATAGTTCAATGGTTGCTTCAAATCCGACCGGAAGTACTGTTGGCATCATTACTTGACCATAGTCCTTGACCAGAATAGCGGGAGCTACTGTAATTACATCTAATAATCTCGGTACATGTCCAGCAGATCCCTCTTTATGCGCAGGTACACATAACCCAGGTATAGATTACTCGTATTGTTAGGGAGGAAGCACTCAAGCTAAATACGCAGCTGTTGCATCTGATATTTGACTTCCCAAATTTATGGCCCCAATGAGAGCTTCTCCTTGGTAGGTAAATTAAAATTTTCCAAAATTTATTTTGTAAGAATGCCATCCACTGCTTATTTTCGTGCATTCATTCATAAATTACAAACTACGAGTGGATTCGTACGGAATTCAGAAAATATTACTTCAGATTCTCCTCAAATCCTTCACAAATCATGGTTCGAGAACTTTCGAAAACTTTATATATTATTTTATTTGATTTATTTACAGATACAATTTATCGGATGAACTTCCGCTGCATCGTGAATTTTATTCCAGAGGCTCTTCTTCGCTCTGAGAAAAAAGAAAAGAGCGATACAACCGAGGCAAGAAACACACGAGAATGGGAGAGGATAAGGGCAAAAAGTGCCCTACTCAAGAGCTCGTTGGCACGTGAAGGGAGTCGGGGGAGGAAATTTTTATTCAAGGGCCGAGGCGACTCTCGAGATGGATCACGGGTGGAACGCGCACCACATACGGACCAAGGTGAAGAAAATACCATTAAATATACATATACGTCCCTCCGAAAGGTTGGAACGAAAGGGTGTCTAAAAACTAGGTACAAAAAACCATGAAATCGAATAGAGAACAAAATTTCAAGACGAAAAGTCTTTGTGCACTTTTCCGTCCGACGATATCCTGAGGAGATATTCGTCCTCAAAGTTGGACCAATCGGAAGGTAGCGTCCTTTCGCCTGATTGGTCCGTAACTTCATTCCTCGATAAATCTCGAACTATTCGTCGGATCTAAGAGCGCCCAAAGACTTTTCGTCGTAGAATTTCATTCTCCGTCCGACTACGCATTATCTAGATTGAATTTCCGAACACCCGGTACACGTGTAATGCGACGTGTACGTGGAAGGGTTGAAAGGAGTTTCGAGGGTTAGCGGGAGTGCAGACGATGGCGGGTGGGATCGGAGAGCGGGCGGAAAAAGGAAAGAGGGTAAGTGAGAAGGAACGAAGAGAACAAGAGAAAGAGAGAATGAGGAGAAGGGCTACATCAGAGTCGGTACGCGTTCGGTTGGCTTGGCGTTTGCCGGTGCGGAAAGGCTTGCGGAGAGGCAACGATCTAGCCCACCCGAGGGGGTAAGTTCCGCCGTGTCTCTTCGGCCCGACGAGGAGATGCAACGTCCCGCAGTCCCGGATAAAGGGATGAAACGGGAGAGTCGCAAAAGGGAATGAGGATTGCATAATTCAAGTTCAAAATCAGCTTTCCCATTGCCGGGTACTTCGTTAGCCTTAATTGGAAACGCTCGATCGAATCAGCTCTATATTTACATGTTATATTGTCGCGTTTGTATCGTCTTTTGTCACCCACACCCTAGGACTTTTCTCATCCATAGTAGGAACTTTTATAAATCACATTCAAGACCTTCGTCACTCACACTCAGGACTTGTTCCATCATTCAGGGCAAGTAGAAAACCGGAACGAGGAACGACGTTTCTTCCAAAGTTTATTCTGGCAACAATCCGGAGTTTGCCAAATAAACTATATCGAACTGTCAGAATGTCACGAGATTCTTTTACCAACTTTATGATATCCAATCTTGCTAATTTTTTTCTATTGAACTACTTAGTAATTGACATCCACTAATTATGATTTCTTAATAAGTTTTATGATTTCCTAATAACAATTTTAAGAAACTTCTTAATGTATTAATATTTTTCGTGATGGTTGTTCTACGGTAAAATTTTCTTATAATATTGTTTTTATCATTTAGATATAATTGTGAACTGATTTCAGTTATTTTCAAGTTATTAAGTTTCTATGCAATCGTTTATCCAAGTCCCAGCAATGTTTAAATTAGATTTTTATCAAATAGAACTTCTTATTTATATATCTGAAATCTTTGGAGTTACTTTTGTCTCCATTCTTACTTTTCTTCGCTCTCCCAGAGAATCAATCTCGAACTTTAACTTCCCCATTTTCCGGTCTAATCTCTTGGAAAATTACTGGGGATAGGGCCACAAGTGGCGGGCTTTGTGATCCCTGAAAAAGAAGGGTTATGCACCGGCTCGAGCACGGAGGTTGGAAATATGCATTCGCGTTGCCCAGACAGGAGGAAAGAACAGGATTTTATTTTCCATCTTCCAACCAACCCAAAAATGTCGCTTGATGAGACATTTTCCGCTCATAACCAAGAAAATACTCACAAACAAAAGAAATTTTTAAAATCCTCTTTCAGGCAAATTTTCTTCGCTAACATTTTTTTTCCACTAAATAAAAGAAATTCCGCGTTAATTTGCGGCGACTATTCAACTCTGCTCGCTCGAGCGTATTCGAGGAAACGGCAGAACGCAGAGAAATTTTTTCGAGCGTTGGAGCCTTTTACGGGCCAGTGAAGGGGGTAAGAGCGACTTTAAAGTCGGTTGAGTGTCCGGGGCGCGAAGAGAGCAGCGACGCGCGAAAAAAATCTCGCTCGCGCACGTGTAGCGCACGTGTTTAAGAAAGAATATTTTTTTACGCGCTCTGTTTTTTTTTCGATTTCCTAGAGATGATAGAAAGATCACAAAAATATTTTGAAAAGATACGAATGAAGAGTCGAGTGAGCGAGATTGATGAGATAGTATTTAAAAAACAAGTCTTGCAGTTTTTTTCAAGTTTTTACGTTTAATCACAGTTTTAATTCAAATTAGCATTTATTTTTGTAAATAAAACTTTTCCAGTGCCAACCTTTTTTATGGTTTTCCAGTAATATGAAAATAAGATCGAAACATTTTATCCGACACTCATTAATTGCCATTTAGATTTGAAACTTAACATGCTTGCTTGAATTTGATGATAGTACTGCATTATTACGTCATAAAGTCGAATATATCGTTAATCACGAAATAGATTGAAAGATATGAATCAAATAACATAAATGTATTCTACATGTTAGAAGTCCATCCCAACCTTTGATTAATTTGATTGTGTTATAGAGAATGATATTTTCAAATTAATTGAAATAAAGTGCTGAATTATTTGTTACAAACGGAATGATAATGAATAATTAATTATGTAAAAAATTCATGTTTTTTTTTTCACTCTTTGACTTTTTTCAACATTCATGTGCACTCAGCTTCGTGACAAGGTCGAGACACTTTTCTCCCGCTATTTTGCGCTCTCACGTAAGGTTCGTCAGGTCGTCGCGTGCCCGGACTGTTTCCCATCTGTCCTGTCACTGCACTCTTTTATTATTTATTTTTAAGACTGAGTGCAAGAGCCAGCCGGGCTCTGTCTCCGGAAATGCGAGACAGACACGGATTTAATGTGAACATTTCGCGTCGACATTTATTCTCTCGGAATTTTCATGCACTGTATTTTGCCAAACTATTTTTGGTAATTATTAATATTTAGAGGTCGCTCATCGCGAATTTTCATTTCGTCATTGAAAAATGTGGGAAAAAAGGATTTGAATGATCCAAAACTGTTTTTGTAGGAAATTGAACGCTCTAAAAAAATTATTTATCATTTTTCGAATTTGCATAAAATTTAACTGCTAACTGGATAACTTTTAAAATAGTACGTTTATTGAAAAATGATAAAAGACTTGCCCTTCGGTTCAGAAGTGGATGAGGGTTTGAGCTGCTTTGGTTCAAACTATTTTTATCAAATTTTAAGGAGAAATTAGTTTAAATAACAAAAATGGAATGTTTTACTATTAATAACGTTTTAAATTACTTACTAGTAATAAATTTAATGTGTCTGTAGAAAAACATCCAGAAGTATTCTGACGAGACATAGAAAAAGATAAATGGAGCTAACTTCCATTGTTTACCACGTTAGTCTTACATAACTATTTGTAAGACCTAATGTGACGTAGTTGAAAAACAGTTTGAATAACAAAGGTATTTTTCAGAGACGTAGCACAATTGGAGACATTTATTTTCGTAAAAGGTCAAGTAATTCTTTTCTTATTACTGGTATCTCGATGTACATAATATTTAATCAGCAGCAGACTGTCAAAATACAATGTGGAGATAATTAATGCCCAAAAAATTCAAATGGCATTGGATCCAAACACTAGCAATAATTTTGAATGATAATAATTACTTTTTTATTCACTTCGGTATTGATGGTAATGAATTCAAATGAATTTATTAAAAAAAATTTTTCAAATATGTTAATGATTGACAATTCCGAATTATAATTTGCATCACTTGAGATAAGTTTTTAGTATATAAAGCAATAAGAACTAGGAAAAATTCATCCTTCCATCGACAATTGATCTACCATGAATTCGAACATTCTGATCTTCTGCCTTTTCATCGGGGCTAACATTGGTAAGTGAAACTAATTTATTTATATTCAAACCTTTTCTACTAAACTATTCAGATATTAAATAAAATAGGATAATTCTTTCTTTCAACTCTTTTTTTCCAAAAATAAAAATTGTATATGAAAATGAACAAATAATAGGGAATTTCATAAAATCCAAAAGCAAATATCAAATAATGTCTTTTTTATAGGATATAGTGTTGTTGGTTACTACTTTGACGTAGATCGCGTTGAAGTCGATGGCAACCTTGATAATTCCGAAAGATGGGAAAAAGAAACGAACAATTTAATACCGGGCCTGAAGAGTGAAGATGGCCCAACCGGACGAACCCTTGATATACCATCTATTCTGCTTGCGCCACTCAATGCAAGCATCAATCGGAACCACATAAAATTCTTATTGTTCACAAGAAAAAACCCCATAATTCCCGTAATAATGACATTCGATAATGCATTGGAAAAACTGCAAAAACATTATCTAAAAGGCTTGCCGACTATTTTTGTGGCCCATGGATTTTTGAACACCGGCTACATGACAGCATGCCGAGAAATTCAGGATGGTAAAGTTTTATTTTCATTTTTTATGCAAGACTTTTTGAAAACAATATTCTGATATTTATTTATATTCTTCAGCTGCTTTGAAAAAAGCAAATATGAACGTGATAGTCGTCGATTGGAGTGCCATAGCACTGAATTACAGGTATCACGAAGTGGCAGCTAAAGTTCCTACCGTTGGCCTGGCACTTAGTATTTTCATGAAATTCATGAAGGGTGAAGGCTTTATGTCATTTGACAGCACGGTACTGGCAGGACATTCGCTCGGTGCTCATGTAGTAGGAATCGCTGGCTACTTGTCTAACGACACGTTCGCACATAGACCATTGGCAATTTATGGTAATTGATAGAAAAGATTAGATACCAATAAGATTTTGATGGGGTGATTGGGGGTTTCGATGGATGCAAATCTAAAGACAGTTCTGCAAACTTGAACCGTTTGCGAGCATCGCATGGTGCGTTACAATGTCACTAGATTCAAAACTTCTCTAGAGACAATCATGACAACCAAGTGAAAATCGAATTTGGAACCAATGGAATCAAAACCAATGTCCTCTATTGTTGATTTCCACTAAGGAAATTAATATTGAATTGAATGGGATCCTGAAATATCGCTAGATTTGAAATCCCCCTAATGGATATTTCCTTTAGACAAATTTTGAATCCAGGGTCATTTCAATGTCTACCAGGGAAATTTTGAATCTAATCACGTGGATGACATTAAAATGCCAATACCTCAAAGACGGGACCAAAATGACACCTAATAGTTTCCAAACGTAATACCATTGGTCCATCCTACAATCCTACCAGATTTCATCAAAATCCCGGATCCATGTGACATGTATTCAATCAATTTTCATCATTTTCCAGGACTGGATCCGGCCTTGCCATTGTTTAAATTTGCTAAACGGGCCAACCGAATTTCCGCAGATAGTGCACAGCACGTGCAAATAATTCACACAAACCCAGGATTTTTGGGAACTGATGCTATGTGGGGACATCAAAGCTTCTTTATGAGTGGTATAGACGGTTACCAGACAGGTTGTAGGGAACGTTTCGGAATTTGTGCTCACGATAGAGCTTTCTACTATTATGCCGAGTCTATCAATTCGTCCAAGGGATTCTATGGACGCGAATGCACCGACTACGCCATGTTCCAGACCGGCAAGTGTACTGGCAAAAAAACGGGTCGCATGGGTGGAATTGTCCCCGACGCGGGTATGGGGTATTATGAATTGTATACCGTTGAAGTTAACCCATCTCAGCCGTATGCTAAGGGCATAACATGGGAACAAGAGTGTAAAGAGTGTGTATCCTCAGTTCGAGGAAGAGACTTCCTATCCGTCTTTCTTACGGAGGGAATAGGTGGTTAACTGATTAAATTGTAACTCAGTCGATTTCTTATCGACTAACTAAAGTTTATTGTAAATAATATTTAAAAAGAAAATGTAAAAAAAAAAATAAGATGGTATCGCAACTCTGACAACACGTGTGCAGGTATAAGAACGTCCGTTCGCGTGAACGTATTTCGTTATAATAATCATTTTTCTTAAAAGTCCACGACTTATATACTAATTCACGTATACACACATTCATACCAAAAATGTGAATTTTCTATTTCCGACGCCGTTGCAAAAAAGAGGAGAGAAGGGACGCATCCGCTCTTAATTTTTTGAGAAATTATTTTCTACCAAAAATGTGAGTTGAGCGGCTTCGTGCCATAAACTACATTCATCTTTTTGACGACGTGAAAAATTTTCTTTAAATTAGGTGTATTTCCCCGAGTTCGAAATGCCACGGATTTTCCCTTAATCCTTTATCATAAAAACAAGAAAAAAAAATACGCGCAGCTGCATCGGATAAACAATAAAATAATAAAAAGGCGACGTTGGGTCGCAACAAAGAGTGAAAAAATTCGTTTTGATGTATTTTACCATGGCTTATGATTTATTCAATAATTTTTCTTTTTTTCGGCTCGTGAACGCGGAATATTTTCAAATTTTGTTTTAATTGATAAAAATTCGAGTATCTTTCGGCGTTTGTAAACAGCATTTGATTTAAGTGAATAAAAAAAAATAGGCGTTGTTTTCCCCATCTTTTTGTGTTACCAAATAAATATACTTGCAGCAGCTTTTCCCATAAGAAGCTCAGCAACTTTTATTTTCCAAAAGTCTTACTTTAGTTTGTAAGCATGACCTGGACGATCATCAACAACGTACTTTAAGGTCGACGATTTTTTGGTGAGTACAATTTAGCAAACATTTAAAATTTTTCTAATTAAGTGAATTAAAATGATACAAGTTGTTTCATTTTTCAATATACTTTTTTGGGTATCGTGGAGTTTTCCATTTGATTCTTTTTGCAATGAACAAATAAATTTATCCCACGTGAATCGAGAAAAAATCAAATTGGCAGTATGTCGCCCGAGGGAATCGAACGATCGTCAATTCCGCAGGATTGTTCGAATGTGCACAATCGTCCATGAGATCACAGAACGTATATAACGGCTACATTTGAATTTTATTGCGCTCTATCGACAGATTAAAACCGCCCCATCGAGAGATTCCGATGTCCCGATAATCTGACAATTTTTCGCCTGTCAAGTCTACTATCAGTGATTTTTTTTTCTCGATCTAAAGATATTTTCGGCGTTCATTAATTTACAACCAGATTTCAATTATCGTGGAAATTCTGCAAAATTACCTTACATATAAATTGATTCAAAAATAAATATGTCATTTCTTAACACTTCGTCTGCAAAGGTATTTTCGGCACCTCTCGTCTGCAAACGTGGGTCTTTCGCGTCCGGCCATTATTTCACTCCCTTAATCCAATCAGA